>JXSR01S040415.1:0-28188 GCA_000969725.1 Ophiothrix spiculata | reverse complement strand
GCTGACAGCATACACTAATCAGTCTGAAGAAAAATATTTATTTACAACACACACATATGAAGAAATAGCTACGGGTTGATTAGAATTTCATACAAGTGTTGGGTAGAATTGCAGTCTCTAAGGCCAAAAAAAAAATTGTTTGGTTACCGACCGACCCTATTTTTCAGCCCGACCCAAACTTTTTTTATTGATTTTTTTTTTCTAAAAAAATATGCAAAACTTCCTAAAAACTACCAAAAAAAATGTTATATTTTTGCTTTTTTCGATATTCAACCCTCAAAATGTTTAGGATGTCCCAAATCACTACAAGAAGTATTTGATTGTTTTGATTTGGATGTTGCGGGGGAAGTTGTGAAGGCTGGAGCGGCCGATCGACCTAGCAGTCCGTGGAAGAGTATTAAAAAAAAAATAAAAAAACAACAACCGACCGACCCTCTCTGAAAAAAGCTGTGGAGGGCAACCAAAGAATATTTTTTTTGGCCTAATGGCACTGTGAGAGGTTAATGATTGAATTTTGATATAGCAGGGAATTTCCCCTGTGTGTTGGCGACTTGGGCTGGCTTTGTGACAGTTATAGATCAGAAAAGTTTACTTTTTGTTCCGTATTGTTTAAGCTAGTTTGAGAGTCCTTCAAGATGAGGTGATGTTGTAGAAGGATAGTTGATAAATTACAGTAGCACTGAGCTGAGCTTTGCTCTGGGATAATTAACAAGAGTGTCAGGATTGATGATCATGTGAAATTGATTTGCAGTACCAAATTTTAAGATTTTTCTGACTAGGCCAATTACTACATCAAGATTGTGCAATGACGATGCAGTTATATTACAATGTGAGTTACAAGCCATCATATTATTTTTGCTTACTTGCTTATGGTGTTGCAGAGGAAGGGACTCCAATGACAGCTTTCAACACAGATCTTTCCTGCATACAGTTCCTCGGGTCTCTAACCTGTGATAGTAGGTTGATGGAATTCTTTCTTTGAGGTCCTCCAGCTCTTTTACCATGCTTGGGCTACCACAGGAGCACCTTGAATATATAGAGGCCATCAAGACATTGTAAGATGGCATTGAGGTCTTGAAATCTTATAGAGTGACATTTAATTTGTATCTAAAGAGTCTTGACTGCAATGCACCATTGTTTTGTTATCTAGTTCCTACTAGTTCATTTATCCAGTATTTCTTTTCAGTATTGTAACATATTATTATGATTTTGATCATATTATTACAATTCTATACAGAAATAGAATTGTGGAAAAAGAAAATTATGTTATGCCCAGGGAATCCCAAAATTGCAGTGTAAATAAATACTGCAAATTGCAACATTGCATTCCCTGTGCACAAAGTGACAGATTCCATTCAGTACTTTTTAACTTTAAAATATGCCAGTGTGTCCAGAGCAATTTTTTTATATAGTGTGGCAGTGTGGACCAGAAATGAACTTATGCCTCACAGAGGCGCATAAGCATAATGTGACATTCAGGAACTAAAACCAATAAAATATGGCAAAAATAACCAGCAGAAGGCATGTACAGGGATGTATCTGATGCACAATCAGGCTGGCATGATGCGGCATAGGACATTTTATTGTAGACCTTGATTTTGTCAATATGTTATGCATGTATTGAAGATTTTTTCAAAAATATGCGTAATGTCTAAAATCTTATCTTTTCCTTTTTTTTCTTCCACAGGAAATGCTTGACTTACAGAAGACTCGCCTTGGACACAGCTGACAAAGGATCATCTGCAAAGACGAAAAATAGCAGCAATTATACCAAAAATGGAAATCAAAAGAACTCGCACAGTACTAGTTTTACCACTTTTTGCTATTGTAATACATTCCTATCTGACACATGGCCTGGAGCTGTCAGATTATCAAACAAAACTCTTCTCAAATCCTAGTCAGAATTTACAATTTACAAGACTTGCCATCCATAATGAGACTGGGGATGTGTATTTAGGAGGAGCAGATAGATTATATAAATTATCTCCAGATTTTGTCAGAGAAAATTCAATATCAACTAATGTACCATGTGAGGAAGAAATTTGTCCATTAAATTATAATAAGATTTTAATTATTGATTACAAAGGAGATATGCTAATAACATGTGGAAGTCAAAGTACCCAAGAAGGCGGTCTTACAGATATTTTTGGCACATGCCAAACTAGAACTTTAGGCAACATTGGAGATATCACTCTAGATGATGACACATCAGTGGTGCCACCAGGTGCATTGACAACTGAAGCAGTCCTTGCACCCGGACCACTGAATGGTGGTGTGGATGTTCTTTATGTTGCTGCAACTTACGATGAAGACAGATATGATGATAATCTAGTTTATCCAGTAACAAGAAGAGAATATATAGCTAATACTGTGAAAATATTCAGCACAGAACCTGACGCAGAAATTCAGTTGAATAGGGCAAAGTTTCCCGATGTACCATTTCTTATCAACTACATATATACATTCACAAGGGCAAGGACAAAGGGAGTTAGCCCTTCTGCTTTTGTTTATTTTGTAACGTCTCAAAGACAAGACTTTCTTGGTCGAGCGGACAAGAATTATGTGTCCAAAATCAACAGAGTATGTGAAACGGATGATAATGAATTCAGAAGTTATGCAGAGATTACTTTAGATTGTCAGGGGGCTAATCCAAGTGACAAATACAACCTCATACAAGCAGCCTATGTTGGTCCTGCTGGTGCTGATCTAGCTACATCTATGGGCCTCAGTCCTGGAGATGATGTTTTTTATGGAGTCTTTGCCAAAAACGAAGGAGCAGATGGTGATATTCCAAGCAGCCAATCAGCTTTGTGTCTTTATAAACTAGAGGATATTGAAGAACAGTTTATTGATGGAATCTTAGGATGTTTAAGCCCACCAGAGGGTTATGACTTGACCTATTTGCAAGGAACAGATTGTCCTGAATTAGAGGTGAGTATAGTTTAATACAGTGTCAATTTCATTATAATCCTCATAATGAAGGCTTTGTGACTACTTCACACCTTTGCGACTAGTTTGTACCTAAAAATTCATACCAGATCATTAAATATTGGTTTACAAGAGAAACAAGCTAGAGTGGCATTAGGCGTTATCAATAATAGTGAAATATGGTTTGCTGGTATAAGTGATTTAGTGTTTGCACTCATTTTTTTCGATGTCCTATCTCTATGTTAGTACCACAGGAAGACTTAGCACATTTCTATTGACCCAGGTCAGTCACACCTGAAAAATGGATTAATTTATGGCGATTTTCCAAAAAATTTAAACTCAACTTAGAAGTAAAGAATTCTTCATTATGAAGATTATAATGATCAATTGCAATCTCTTTATTAGATGAAGAGATCATACTATGATCTTCTGATCTTCATTAGATTAGGCTTCTTGTTAAGGCCAAAAAATATTGTGTGATTGTCCTCAACCGACAGACCTTATTTTTAGAAATCAGAAAAAAGGGTTTTTTATTTACTGTTCAAAAGAATACTATCCCTAATTTTTCAGATATCTAAAAAAGTTGTTTTTTGTTTTGTTTTCAAAATTTGCATTTTGAAGGTGTAAAAAATAAGGTATTTTATGAGTCTATGACCATTTTAGTTGTTTTTAATGTTTGTTGATGTATTTTGCTTAAATTTGCATAGTTGTACCTTGAATCGCACATATTTAATAGTACAGTGTATGTACAGTATAAATGGCTTGTAAAAAAAGATTTTAACCCTGGTCCTCCTGAACTATTTTTTGTAACACAAACTCCAAAGGGGTTGGTTGTTGTAAACCCACTAATATTATGGAACAGAACCCCCTTTGAACTTGGTGTTGCTGTTAATAGATAGGTATGATCCACCCCTATCCAACGATACCAAGATCATTAATATTGGCCAGGGCGTTAAGTAATAATGACTTCACTTCATAAAGGACTTATGGATCGGAAAATCAGGCGAAGATGGCCATTATGGCAAAAATGGCTACCAAATCCAAATTTTGCAAAAGTTCTAAATATCAGATTTTTATCAGGTTTTTCGCTAATAAAGAAGGGAAATTATGATTTGAACATGTTTTAGTCTTATAGTATGCATACATTTTTTAAAATGGCAACTAAATTTCCAGGATTTCACCCTCCCCTCCCCTACACCCCAACTTTGACGGCTTACCCTAACTTAGGTGGTACCCCCCCTAATTGTTTCAGCAAAATTACCGCAAAGGATGTAAAAGAGATTACCCGAAAGCCTTGGGTCGGTTGCTTTTGCATTTTTTATGTAGCGGGAAAAAACCTTGGGTGCTGCAACAACAACCCGCCCCCTTCGGAGGACGAGGGTTATAAAAGAAATAAATCGCCACTGAATGACCAACCAAGCGTTTAAAATTCATTAATGGATAATCAAACAATTGAATATCGTAATGCAACTGTGACCCAAGTCCACTAGAATAATACAGAAATATAAATGACAAAGATCATTTTAATGTAAATGTTATTTTGAAATCTATTTCAGGGTATAAAAAGAGATCAAGCTGAGGGACAACAGTGCAGTGCTAACAACTGGGCACTTGCTGATAATTTCAACCCTTTTGCTGCTACTGCAGTCATCGAATGGTCTGATGTAATACCATCATCCATCATCACCACCATGCATAGGCAACACACCATTGCATTTGTTGGGACATCTGATGGTAGCTTGGTCAAGGTAAGTAAAGTAAACAGGAAAAATAATGGTAACACACTTATTTCATTTAGCAGCAGCAGAAGTCAGGTAGAAGCATGGAGCTCTGAATGGGATGTAGCCAGGCCTGAATGTAGCAGGCAGAACTTCAACTTTAGACAATGACCGCATGATTGTTTTTAAGTCACAGAAAAAGGGTTAAACTTGAATACATATTCTCGGGCAAATTGTTTATGAAACTACAAATATTGTGGTAGTTTGTTATGTCTACAAAATTGAAAATGGCTCCATGCTTTGGGCGGTGTTAAAGTGATCGCGGTATGCAATCTGTAAATTTTGCTATAGATTTGTTGAGTTGTGACCTAAACCTTTGACAATATTTAGTGCGATTCATCTTATTTAATTAATCATCACCTGCTAAAATGTGGACTTTGAAGCAAATTTTACAAAAGGTTTGTGAATTTCATAGTCAAACAGAAAATATTTGGCTGCTAAGATGCACCAAAGATCCCCTTTCCAGTATCCACATTTACTACTGTTTACTGGTCAGACACGTGAGAGTCCTTTACTATTAACTTGGAGTATATACCTACTGTATAGCTGCCTTTTAAGCCAGTTGGTTGTGACCTATCAAGGACAGGTTGGGTTATCCTCAGTTTTATCGGGAGCAATTTTCCATTCACAAAATGTGAGTGACTCTCTTACCAGACTACATTAGTTTGACATGGACTAATTTTAACTAGACTTTCTACAAATGAACCTTCCTGAATAGTCATAATGGTCCTGATGGAATACAAATTTGCAATTTAAGCTGATTTATATCTGATGCAAACACAAGGTGAAAATGTACTGAGTATGTGCACATAGGTTTTAGAGCTCAAAGACCTCATGCACATGCTCGGTGTATTTTTGGTTTTGGTTTACAGGCTTCCAACCTCACAGGCTTGCATTACAAATATACAAATATTTAACTTTGTTGCAATTTAGTTCAGTTGTATAACTGTAACATAAAAATCAACTGAAATAAATTGTGTTTCATTTTAGGTGCATATTGAAAGCGAAACTGAAGGTCGTGAGTATGAGAGGTTTAAGCTGGACAGCACCCGGGTACTAAGAGATAATGCATTGGATTCAACTGAAGAATTGGTCACCCTCATGACTGAGCAAAAGGTAAGGTCGTTTTCTAAATTAATCCTGGTGCCAGAGTGTTTGTCGGTGTTGTTGGTATGTTATGATAACATCAAGTTTTGTAAGTGCCAGGCTCAACCTTCTTGTTAAAAGAAAATGCTGTGACAATTTGATATATCAATGACTTTGTTGTTTTGGTTTAGTTGCGATGTTAATGGCATGTTGCAAGGGGTTGAAATAAGTCCCAACTTTTATCACTGTTACCCAATGCATTAATTAGGTAATTAGCTAGCTCTTCTAACTTCTAGAAAACTTTGAATCGCATGGGCGTTCTCATTTGCCAAAGCTAATTTTAACCAATCACGAATGAGCTCATTAGTGTGCAAGTTTTTGTCAACAAAATTTTCTGGCTTCCGAGTGAAAATTCTCTCACATTTTCAGTGCAAAAAAGTGAAAAATAACTATATCCAGGCCCATACATGAGTAGATGGACTAATTGTGAACAACTTTTGGCTGGTGGTACCATAGGCTCACTGCCAGAAAGAGTAAAATTTGTATTTGAAATTGGCTGATTAAGCTTAAAATTGCAAGTCGCCTCAGGGCGCACCGCACTAAAAGTGCCACTTTAGTGCTAACCCTTATTACAAGTTCAAAATCGTACACACTTAGACAGTCAAGGTGAACGTGAACTTTGTAATCTGGGCATCATGTTAAGGAGGCACTTTCTGGCGGCAATTGCCGGAAAGTGTAAATTCGGCTTTGGGAATTCTCGGAAAGTCAATGTTTTGAAAGATTTATAAACCTTAAGTGCAGTAAGCAACCCGACTCTGTTACGAGATCCATAGCATATCCCTTGTATTCTACAACATTTTGAACTGGTGTTTTTGTATTGTAAGATAGTCTAACATTAAACATTAGTAAACCTGTGTTCCTTTACAGCTACTGCAACTTGAGGCACAGAATTGTGCAGCTTATACTACTTGTGATGAATGCATTGGATCAAATGGTGGGCAAGATGGTGATCCCTATTGCGGATGGTGCACCCTGGAAAAGAGGTTAGTTTTCTTTCTTTTTATATAAGTAACATGTGAAAGTAATTCAATAACATTGCTGCAACTTCTTTTTCAGATTCAAGATTTTCAGTGCGCAGTAAAAGTATGTTACTGCACTTACACTGTACCGTAACCACATTAGACCTGTCTAGTTGCTTGGATGCTAGTAGAAGTACAGTGACAATTTGGTATTGTCTGTAAGCTATATGAATTTTGCTATGTATGTTCACCTTGTATGGGGACTATTAGGAACCGACTGAGTGGTTCCTTTGTTGAAGATTACACAAGATTTCAAACAGTCTATATACATACCATAAAATGATTGACAATTTGAAGGCCATGATAATTTAGCAGAGTCCTTTCCATATTTAGAGACATATTTGACTGCCATTTAATAGCAAAAATGTGTTGCTGTTTGTGTTAGATGACAAAAGATTGGGACAGTGTGTACCATCTTTTGGTCATAGGTGACATTTTTTTGCCATAAGCTGTATTGCAGATCCATTGATTATTAGATTCTGATGCATTGTGGGAATGAAATGGGCTCACATTTCAGTAAATGTTGAGCCCTTTTCATTCCCACAATGCATCACAATCCTGTAATCAATGGATTTGCAATATAGCCTATTGTCTTGACACCAGGTTGCATATTGGTGTTAAGCTCTGCTTCCATCTAGTCTCAGCCCTCCAGTTTTGTGCTTCTGTGCACTCATAGATGAAAGAACAAATCAAATGAGTTTGAAAAAACATGTAAATGTTTGTGTGTGTGTTTTGTTTCAGATGCTCAATCCATTCAGATTGTCCACTGGCTGACACTTCTACTAGATGGCTGCCATACAATAGCACCAAATGTGTTGCTATTAGCAACGTAGCACCCTATGATTCGCAACCAATTTCAACGACAGAGAAAAGGGTAAGTGATTTTGTACCTGAACACTTTCAATACCAAAATACTTTGTTCCGAAATGTGCCACTACATGTACATTTTGTAGAATTAGAAACATGAACCTTAAAGAAGGTTGTTTGTATGTAAGTACTATTTAGAGTAAATCTGAACCCATGCCTTATCAGCTTCTGTGTGCGTGGCTTTGTCATGTATATGTACTCGAGGGACATAGTGATGACATTGAAAGTTGTTATTGTTTACTTGCTTGATGCCCATTTCATACTAGCAGGATGCAGCTAGCGTCTAGCTACATGCTGATGAAGACACTAAGGTTGCAATTACTTAAAAGTTGCTAGTGTCTAGTTAGCGTCTTCTAAATGTCTAAAATCAAACTAGTCTTGCTAGTATATCATGGGCTTGATTCTGATCTTCATCTGGCAGTGTGATATCAGGTCATGTACATGGTCCTGTCCAGCATTATTGTTGCCATGGCATATGTCTCTAAACTTAGTGCCACAATTTCTCAGACAAATATAAACAAAAATCTAGAGTGCAGGGCTCTATTGCATTAAATGTATTCCGGATGATGCATTTTGTTTGTATTGTCTGTGGAATTATGGTACTTAATTTAGTCCTGTATGTATAGGAGAACCTTAACTTCCACCATTTGTCCGCCGAATGTTTTGTACAAGGATCGTTCTGTGGTCACTATTCTATTCTTATTTGTTACCTTTTATTTTACATGAGTTTCAGGGTGTCCCACTGAAACCAACATGGCTATCTTGTCTAATGGTTTCCTGCAGTGACACAGTGGAGATTACCCACTTTGTTTAAATGTGTTAACATTGATGTTTTTTGCATCAGTCAGGTGGAAATCAATTCTGGTTTGAAATTAATCAGCAAGTTTATACTGAAGTAATGTGTCAATTTTTACATTTTAAATGTTGGAAAGCAACATTTAGGACCAGTGACTTTTTATCTGTTTTGTATGTTCGTAACAATTGAAACAAACAATTAAGGGTATATATCCAGAGGAAGAACTAAAAGAGGTTAACATAAAGATTTTAAAAAGAAGTTTCAATAATATCAAAATATATATTCCTTAATTTTTCAGATCACCTTAACCGTTGATCAACTGCCAGATACCTCAGACGGCAACTATTATCAGTGTGTGTTTGATGACGCTGAGCAGACACGTGCTGAGAAAGATGGAGATTTACTCACTTGTCTCACCCCTACACTTAATAAGAGGCCTGATATTCCAAATGGAGCCGGTAAGTACCGCAGGGAAAAAAAAATAGATGTATGCGATTTTTGGTGCAACATGTGTTCCTGACCTTTTAATTGTGTAAAGCCGCACTGAGTAGGCACTGTTGATAGAGATGGTGATTATATCACATGTCTTACCCCAGTACATTGGGAAGGGCCTTCAATTCCTAAGGGAGCTGGTAAGTGTTACAGAAAAAGGTGATAATGTACAGGGAATTTATGGGGCACCGTCTCTGTTGGTTTCTAATTGAGGACCCTATAACCAGAAGGGGGTTAAGTCACAAAATCTTGAAAATTGAGTTGTGTCAATTTCCTGCTACAGAATTCTCATTTCTACATTCTGTACAAGTTTTGTAGTAATTTCATGATCAGAGCATGTGTAAGAGTCACTGCGAGATACAGCAATACCATTCAAGACAACACAAATGATATGATGTTTGTGCCATTTTCTCAGTTTGTACTCAATGTGACTTAACCCCTTTCTGGTTCTAGGGTCCTCAAATTCTGTACAGCCCCAATACATTGATCAGGCCTGAATGATGGTGACTACCTCACATATGTGACCCAAGTACCTGAAAATGAAAGGCTTTCGATTCCCAGTGGAATGTCAGTCATATAGTGCATTATGCCCTGTATTCACAAAAAGGGAATAACTCAATGGATGTTGTCATTTGATATTCACAACATATTTGTTATATGAAGAATAACATTATTCCATGGACTATACTAGTTGTTCCAGGCTTTATAAAATCCAACTTATTTCAGGACTGTGGACTCTCTCTAGTCCAAGATGAAATAACCAAGGAAAAAAGTTATTCCTGGAATAACTTTTGTGAGCATATGTGATGGCTCACCCCGAAAGGGATCGATACTTTGAAAATGATATCAATTTTGATTTTATAATTTCATCTGTTGCAGCATTATCTAAGCTTTGATTTATTGTACTAATGCAAGCATTCGGGGTATTGGTTCTTGCTCACATTCAAACCAGTGCGACCAGGATCATCTTTCAAAATTGTGTATGTGAATCCCTGAGACTCGCCTCAATTCTCGCATTTAATTTGCTGTTTTAATTAAAATGAATTGATACAAGTAGTTTGTATCATGTGCAAAGGAATTTTAAGGACATTGATTTTGCCACCAGATCCACATATGTGACCCGTCATAACAAAAGGTACCTTACGGGTCCCAAAATGAAAATTGATTTTTTGGTCTCATCTGAAAGATTATATTTCAAGCTTTAAAATGACGGCTTGCTTTTGGTTATTGGATGTTCGGTTGCAAAGTTACATCCAAATTGGTAAAGAGCATCAGGCTGATTCAGAAAACTATAGCTCTGAAAAAAATCGAGTTTTGGTTATTAAAACATTTGTCTTATATTTTAGATGTTTGAACCCGATTAATATGGTAGAAAACACTTCAAAGGTAACGTTCCTAATGAAAATAAAAATTCGACCTTGGGTATGATTTTTGACTATGCTCAGTTTCAATGGCCCATATCTCGTAATTTACTATGCCGGTATTAAGGTACCTTTCAATATGATGGGTCACATATATAAACCCATTCTGTGAATTTCAAGGTTTGTATAGAGTGCTATAATTATTTTAACCCATATGTTAACCATTTCACACAATTTGTATTTTTTTTACAGATCATGTGACTATGAAGTTGAATGTTCATTCGACTGAAACTAACGTGAAGTTTGTAACAACGGATTATCATTTCTATGAATGCAATGCACATAAAATGTAAGTAATCTCGAAAGATTTCTTGAAATGGTTAGACCAAACTTTGCATTATATCAACCCTAAACATTCCAGGGCCCAAAATAAGGTTTTAGGGTAGGCAGGCAATTATAGCTAATTTTAAAAGGGCACCAAGGCATTATATGTTTAAGCTGTATTCAGTTTTTTTAGGGCACCAAGGCAAATGGTAGGGGCACCAACGGCAAATTGCCTTATTGCCTTAGGTTATCTTGGGCCCTGTATTCTGATCATATCTCAAGAAAAAGGTTTGACAGTTAATCTCTTATTTCACAAACAAGGCCAAGGATGCTATTTTTGGCACTGACCCAAAATTAACGCTGTATTTGGTTATATCTTGCAAAATTTGTCCAAATGCTTTATAGGATTTTACTATGTAGATTTTCACATTTTGTCATTCTAAGATTACATTCGAAAGCTATATGAAGACTCCAGTTAGAATAAGTATTTCTGAGTATGAAAGTTGTATTTCTAATAAAAGACTAAAGTCCTGGTCCAATGCATTATATTGAGAACATAAATTGATTGGGAATCGTTCTGTGTGAAGTTTACTCAACTAATTATGTCTGCTTTTTGATGCTCATTTTGGGTGCACAAATTACACAGATCATTAAATTGGATAATTATTTGCAGACTGGAGTAAATCTCTGCAAATCAACTTTATACCTATGCAGGCTGTTCTTAATGCATTTGTCCTCATACTTTTGTACAGGATCATGCTTAGAACGTGAAAACTTCACTTTTTACTTTTTAACAGAATTTTTGTGTAATTTCCAAATCTGTTCAATATAAGTTTGCATATAAAATAAACTGAATACTCAAATAAGATTCAACTTTTTTCTCTTCGTAGGTGTGTGGCTTGCACAAATAGTAGCTGGGCTTGTGATTGGTGTATCTATAGCAACAAGTGTACCCATGACAACACTACTTGCACGGACGATTCCAGTGGAAGCATTATTGGCGGTATCAATGTAAGTTCATTTGCATACTTCACTCACTCTACAGATATTGTATTTTGCATTGTTTGTGTATTTCTATTCTCCATCAAGTCTTTTGGTATTAGCTGCGATGTTGAATCTAGCTAGCTGATAAAAATGTATTTTAACTTGAAATATGTTCTCTTGTTTCCAGTTACTTACTTAATTTGTTTTTGTAATAATGATAACGTTTTGCTAACCAGGAAATTAGACTATCTTCTCAGAATCCAGTTCATCTGATTAAGGAGCCAGTCGCTAGAAGTGAAGTAAGGAGATCAGACTTGTATTATTTGAATATGGTGGGAGAATAATCCAATCTGGCTGTATAAAAATGCAAATAAAGCAAATTCCACACATCAAGCTTTTAGTAAGAGCTTTATTAATCTTGAACTTTTGGTATCACAGAATGGGGGACATTGCTTAACTCAATATTTCTAATCATCTTCTTTGGCAAGGAAGCTTTTTAAGCTAGTAATAATCTTTAATAAATGTGACATTCTTGCAATATATATTCAGTTACAGCTTAGAACATGTTGTTTATAAAGTAAAGTATGACATTGTGGTCGGCTTAATTATTTTCCAAATGTAAAGATTTAATAAGCCAAAGATGTTCTAGCAGGTGGTTTATCTAGCAGTCACAGGTCCTTGCTATGGAGCCTAAAAACTTCAGCTTGCTTTGCTTCACTGATTATATAGGAGTTAGGTTGGGATGTTGTTAGTAAAAATTATTTTACTGCAGGGATATTGGTGATGAGCTTGGTGTTCACAAACCCTCACTCTTTACTATAAGCTGCTAGAGAAATTCATGCAGCTCATTCATTTTAGACCATTCGCTCTCTATATATGTAACAAACCAGTCCATTTTTTATGAGCATGTGTGAGTGTGACTTGCATTCACATACCGCCAGCTTAATGTTTCTTATGAAGGACAAGCATTTTCATTGATTAACTGATTTTGTTTTGATAAAATTTGTTAAATGCTTCAATCAGTGCTAGGGAGCTACTGAAATCTTGAAATTTGCTTTAGTACTCTGTATTGGTCAATGCTAGCAATACTGGAATGAACATTGAGCCATTCTCAATGATTAACAATGACAATACTATACCAAGGGATTGACCATCAGTCAAAAAATCACAGTGGCCGGAGCGTCATGTATCTGTTACATTCTTTTCTTGTTGCTTTCATTTCATGTGTTTTGACACTTTTACATGTTTGTGTTTGTATTAGCTTTTCATTCACATATTCATTACATGTGACACACATTATTGTTTTTCATGTGTACTTTGAATAATGTTACATTTTTTGCAGCATGTGTATATAGTTCATGCATATTTGGCTTTTAGATTTTAGCAATTAATGCTGTGCTTTTGTTACAACTGTACTCAGTACACCAATGGGTGCCTTTGCAATTCATTCAATGCTTGGTATATTTACAATCCCATTTGGTATTTGGCAATTCATATATTCGGGTGCTTTTGCAATTCTCACCTATAGTAGTACACAAGTATAAGGCCACTTTTCTTCTGATACGATGTCGGCAAGTAATAAAATATGCATTTTAAGTAGAGCCAATATCCTATTATTTTCCAGACATTTTTCATAAAACTAATTTAACCCTTCTTGGTAAATTTAGCAAACAAGAGCACCAGGCGTAAAATTGCATTTACTTAAAAGCAAATCTGTGCGTCTCCGACACAGCCTCACGTTGATTGCAGGGTATACATCTATCACATTTATATTGCCGACACTAATTTCTACATGACCATGTATTTTGCTTGTGTGATTGAATGACCTTGGATACTGTGGCATTTAACAACCACTGTCTGGAGGTCTGACGTTCATTAACCCCAGGAGTATTACTGGCAGTCTTAGGCAGAGCAAAACAAATTAGGGCTTTAAACTTCCTATTGTAGAGGATGTGGTAATTATTTATGCATGTGCTCCAATTTTCTCCCAGTTTATATTGATGAGTAGAATTAAAATGATGGATTTCTGGTTTAAATCAATGATTTCAGTAAAAATTTTTATTTCGGTTAGTTTCCCCTAACTTATTTCAATCTGTTTAGTCAAAAAAAATGAAGCTTGTCACCGCAGATATCCCCATTCATTTTTTCCCCCTTTCATTTTTTTTTAAAGCGCTCACATATTTTGCTAATTATGACAAGGTGTTTAAGAGTTACATGGATTATATCTGCCTTGCGCTCGTCTTTTGTTTTTGTAATAAGTGGTTGAAATTTATTGCTGAAATTTCTGTTCGATTCTGCCAGTACAAGTAGGAAAAGGAGTTTTTTTTTTTTTTTTTTTGGGGGGGGGAGGTATGACAATAGACATAGTCCAACCCTCTGTTCTGTGTGGGCTGGTGATTTAAATGATATTAATGTTGCCTTGGTGCCATAGGTACTTTATTGATGCATGTCTGATACGGTTAGCAAAAAATTGTTTTTATCTAAGTCAAAATTAATACAATGGATGCTTAGTACGAAAAATCTAGAACAGGGCTTACATATTCAAGGAACGTTTGTCGTAAGTGTATAGCTAAAGCCTAATTTTTGTGTTTCTTTTTGTAGAATCCCACTGGTCCTCAAGATGGCTTTGAGTTCTGTCCACAACTAGCAATTCAAGATGATGATGTACTAGTGTCTGTTGGAGTACCCAGGAGCATTACAGCGGAGGTTCAGAACCTACCTAATGATAACAAGGTAACTTCGGAAATTTAAAGCCATTCAAGTAATAAAAGAAAAGAGACTGCCTGTATTTACTTAAGCTGGAATGCCCATTTCTCTTTCGAGGTAATTTAGCTAGACACCATTATTATAAATTTGGCGGTATATGTGTGCACTTATCCTTCACCCTTAGCCTGTTGCCTTCCTGGCATTGAAGTATGCAGGAACACATTAACCCTGACCCTCTAAATGGCCCAAAACTCCTAAATTATTACTGTATCAAAAATCCCTATTTTCATGCACTCCATTATAAGATTTGAACCTGGGACCCCTTGTAAACCGATCCAAAGTTCAGGGATACCAAGCCGATGGTGGGGGCTGCTTCATCGGCAATCAGCAACCATGTCTATCGCGCGGTTTTGACATATTTTTGACTTGTGCTATTTTCTTCATATTCTACTGTAGGATTTTATATTGTGTAGCATTGGTAATGTTATGAAGCAAATTGAAACAATATACTTACATTATTTATATTATCAAAAAAATTCTTTCGTAAGAATTTTAAGCTATGTCTAAATAACATTCCTATCACAAAATATAGGAATAGTAAACATTTCAACTACATGTGTTAGATCAAAATTGTAGGAAAAGTTCTATGCGCATGATTCAGTACGCCAGAAAGTACGTTTAAAGCCTGGGATTTGAACTTTTGCCCAAATCCTTCTGATATAAGCTCATATGTGTCCGACCTCCCTTTCTGGTCCAAGCCGACTTAAGTATACCTTTCAATGGATATATTGTCAAGTCATGTTGTCTTTTGTCTTTTATTCTAGGTTTCAAGTTATGAGTGCAGACTTAAAGTTGAAGGTACTGACCAGACTGTTGCGGCTAGTAGGACTGGTGATACTATAACATGCCAGGAAAAATCTGTGAGTGAATTTCATTTCTTTCATACAGTTATAAAATATCATTTTATCTGCTATTATTAATGATAAAATTAGGAAAGACACAAAAAACATGGATGGGAAAAAAGATTTCCATCTGCGGTCATCCCATGTAACTATATTTTATTCTTTATACACAGTGTTATGTCAGAATTATATGTATTTGTAGTATACAGTTTGTAATCTTGGGACTCAAAGTGTTTTGTAAACTCTGTTTTTCACCTGATATCCCTTCAACTGGTTTCTTTATTATTAAAGCTTGATCAAAGTTCTGGAACTTTTGGACCACTGGTCAATTTATTCAGTACTTTTTTGACCACTGATCATTTTTATGTTGTTGTATGTACTTTTTGTTTAAATGATTTATTTCACTTCACATTCTGCCTTCTGGTACACTTTTTTTTATCTATTTTTTGTCTCGCCTGAACTATAAGTTCAGAAGAGACTAATTAGCAGTCACTATGTCTGTACGTAGTATGTGTCTGTATGTATGTATGTGTGTGTGTGTGTGTGGTAATTTTGGTTAAAGTTTTGACTTAACTTGAGGTTACTTGACAACTGTAACATGCACGATGACGAAACTTAGTGACGTGAAGGTTCTCGGGATGAACTCGTGCTGCGACACTTTTGGGGTGTGTGGTCAAGGTCATTCAAGGTCAAAAGGTCATTTGAGGTCAAATTTTTAAAATTGTTCAAAAAGTTGACCTGAGGTCATCCGAGGTCATTTCGAGGTCAAGCTCATAACTCACTAACCCCTGACCCCACAGGGATTAAACTTAGACCATAGAAAGTACTTGACCCAAGGTCAATGTCAGTCAAGGTTAAAAGGTCATCTGAGGTCAAATTTCCAACATTGTTCAAAAAGTTGACCTGAGGTCATCCAAGGTCATTTTGAGGTCAAGCTCATAACTCATTAACCCCTGACCCCACAGGGATTAAACTTAGGCCATAGAAAGTACTTGACCCAAGGTCAATGTCAGTCAAGGTCAAAAGGTCATCTGAGGTCAAACTTCCAAAATTGTTCAAAAAGTTGACCTGCGGTCATTTTAAGGTCAAGCTTATAACTCATTAACCACTGACCCCACAGGGATTAAACTTAGACCATAGAAAGTACTTGACCCAAGGTCAATGTCAGTCAAGGTCAAAAGGTCATCTGAGGTCATATTTCCAAAATTGTTCAAAAAGTTGACCTGAGGTCATCAAAGGTCATTTTGAGGTCAAGGTCATAGTTAATGAACCCCTGACTTAAACCATAGTGCTTGACCCCAGGGCAAGGACAGTCAAGGTCATCTTAGGTCAAATTTCCAAAATGGTCCAATCATACGACCTTTCCCTTGGGTCAAAGGTCAAAAGAAAGGTCTTAATTTTCACGTTTGTCAAATTACGACGGTTAAGGTGTCAAATTGTTCCATTATGATGGATGATAAAGTCGGCGATCAACAAAGTAGGCGATTAACAGAGTAGGCGGTCGATAACACAGGCGAGACTTCTGGTTCGCGAACCATCTTTTTTATTTAGCCCCTTTGTATGTTCCATTTTCCTTGTCTGTAGTTGATATTTCTATAATGGAAAATAAAATGAATTTCAGATGTAGTTCTTGAGATAAGCACCTAATCAATATATATGAGATCAGTACTTCATTACTTTTATACCATAAGAGCTTTATTATTTTTGAACAGATATAGATTTGGAGTGGAGATCATGGACTCATCACCATTTTTATTTCGGCATTGGGATCATGTTGGGGGTATTCAGGTTTTTGCAGATGATGCATCACATTTTGTCATAATGCGCGAATATTGAAAACACGCACATACTTTGCATGCAGGTTGGTTTATCATTAGCGTAAATTATTATTTCCGTGGTTTGTTTCAATGAGCAACAGGATTTCAACCCCAGAGTTGATTTTGGTGGGAACCAAGTGTACCTAAATACCCTCAATATGAGCTCCATGGCTGACGTCACCATTACACAGACCGGTATAGGAAGTCTAGTAACATCAATTGAAAAGTAAAATCATGTTCTATGCGTATACTAAAACTTGGCTTATTTTCATTGTTTCTTCTTATGCAGTATACATACAGTGCAGATGAACACACTCTTGATGTTATTCTCACTGTTGCATGGAATGGAAACAGGCAATTGGATGATGTTCATGGATTTGAAGGTAAGCTACCTCCCTCCCTCCAAAAAAAAAATGAAATAATGTTGAGGAGGATATTTATGGGCTTTAAAGTGCTGCCAAGGCAAGCCATACACTGTAACTGGCAGTGGATCAAATGTACGAGGTTGGAGCTCGAATCCCATTGGAAACTAGAATGCATAATTGTGTTGCACTTAAACCAATTTTTAATTGATTTTGTGGATGGGCTTTCGATATTTGGTTATGATCCTTATTTCCTGGTAATATTTTGGTGTTGTATACATTAGTTGGATGCAAGTCCTATTCTGTATTTGCTGATGACATAAGTGTAGATCAAACCAAAAATTTATTGGGCAATATAAACTAAAATTCAGGCTTGGGTTGCATTTATAAACAATGGCACCCTGCAATCTGAATTTATGTTGTTCAATGCCTTACATTTAGCCTTTTAACTTACTTGTTCAAATCTTGGCTTATAGTCCTCTTTAGGCTTGGCATCCAAAGACATTTGCTTGCCCGAGTGATATTCGCTCACCCTGACAAGAAAACTTGAAAAAGACATTGGCTTAGCAAATTTCATGGCATTCGCTACACTTTAGATTGAATTGGAGCGAAGATGGCTCCAAATATTCTTGGCTTTGTTTATTCAATAATCATAGCACTACAACATGCGTGAGTGACATTCACTTTCATCGATTGAAACAATGTTCGCGCAATGAGATGGACATTTGCTCTCCGTTTTAGCGAATAAGTCAGAGTGAATATCAAGAGCGAATGTCTTTGGACACCAAGCCTTAAGAGTATGACTTGTCATAGGTTTTCTGTTTTAAATGACAGTTTAGCAGTAAATGCATTAACCTATTGACTGTAAATGTCAAAATGTTTGGATAATTCAGCTTTTGACTTGTTTCTCACCATACATGCAAATACTAACTTACTTCTATATTGTGTCATTCATTTCCAGTAACATTATACAAATGTGATGTTGGTCGGCCAGACTGCAGTCGTTGCCTCTCAGCTGAAACAACCAAACCAGAACTTATGTGCGGATGGTGTCAAGATGATCGTGTTTGCACAGTGGAGAATAGCCCTACTTGCAATGGTAACTGGATACCACCCAACAGCGGCATGAATTGCCCAGCTCCAATACTGACAGGGGTAAGTAAGAATGTTTAAAATCACTTATGAAATCTATCTGAGATGGGTTGTAAATCTTGCCAAGTAAAAATTTGGCAAATTTGAAAGCCTGTGTATGCTCAAATGTGATAGATATGATTTTTTATGGAAAATCTGCTGCATGTTGTTTGAAAGTTCTACAATTTACAGTAAAAAAGGCTATTTTATTTACATTTTTAGAAATATCGGAATAAATATTTAAATGTTGTGATTTTCAGTTAAAAATCTCACAAGAAATGTGCATGTGCAACCCCGGGTTTGGAACATGAAACAAACTTGTCTTTTTTAGCCGAACTTGGGAATCTTAATTTGTGATGAGGTCAAAAGTCACATACCAAGGTCACAGATCATATGAGGTCAAGCTGTAAAATAAGCTTAAAATGTCTAATTGGTCTCAATTGATTTTGAACCAAACTTAATTTGTGATGAGGTCAAAGGTCATTTACCAAGATTACATGTCACATGAGGTCAAGCTCTAAAATGTCAAATTGCTTTCTATCAAAAATTTGAACTCCAGTTGAAACCGATTTGGTATTTGGATATAGTGCAGGAACTTAAATTTGTTGATGAGGTCAAATGTCTCCTCTAAGTTCAAAGTTGTATGAGGTCAAGATGTAAAATAGACTAAAAATGTTATACCAGGTTTGTCTTTTGGTTCCAAAAACCAATACTGTTGTTGAGTAGATTTTTTTTTTGATTCTGAAAACATTATGTTCAAGTTCAAACATTTTATTTGCCATTTGTTTACATGGTAATTACCTATCTTTTTTACTCCTCAGGTGTCTCCACAAACTGGTCCACAAGAAGGTAACACCATCATTGCCATAACAGGAACTGATTTAGGGAAGATGTTTGCTGATGTAACAGAGATAACAATTGGTGGAGAACCTTGCTCAAAAGAAGGATTGGAAGAGCATTACATAGCTGGTAGCAGGTATGTTACAACCATAAGTGCATGGTTTGAAAGACTGCATACAAATTACAATTATAGGGAGTTCTAGATGTAGTGTACTAACATAAAAACTGTTACTCAAAAGACATATTGTTCATTTAAGCATAGAGATGAGGTGGTTATTTGAAAAGTTTTTACATTACATTAAAATTTACTTAAAAAAGTAGGCAAAAGAGACTGAATGCTAGTCTGGACTTACTGCACTTTCAGGTGGAGTTTAAGAGCTGGGAGCTCTTTCACCAATTTTACTACTGTTGGCAACTTGCCCAATAATTGAGCAAGGGGTCCGACTGAGCCTCACCGGGTTACACCAGTTCAGGTGAAGCTCGCTAAAAAAACACAATCTTTCACTAGACAATATTTCAGCAAGTTGTGAGCAAGCTCTGAAATTTTGAAAGAGTATCTTCCAATTTTTGGTCGAGATTTCTGATACGCAGCCAATTTGCCATTTTGCTATTCTGCTGATTCGCTTGCTTACTCTTTTGAAATGTGACTGAAGCAAAGAACTTCTAGCAAAAAAAATCCAGCAAGTTCTCCTAACTTGCTCAAAAATCAGCAATACAATTCTGTTGAGGATTCTCTCTGTATGAGACCTAAGCTTTAGCAAGTATCAAATCAAAATCATATAAGAAAAATTCATCCATTAATTATGATGTAGAAAGAATTGATTATTATTATTTTATTGTGATGTACTAGTTAAATCGTTCAAAAATCATTGTATCAATGTGACACACACACTCTTAGCCAGTTTAGATAATCTATGTCCCAATTTCTTTGTTTCTACAGCGTTAGTTGCCGCACTGTATCTGGTGATATAGATGAGGAAGCTCAACTTTCTATGACAATTATGGGTGCTGATGGAAATCCTCAAGAAAGCACAGGCAATGTGGTCTTTACATACAGGGTATGTATTTTGGTTCTGTGGGTATTTTGCAAACCAAAACAACAAATATGATGTAATTTAAGCAGTCTTATGGTGGATTCAGAGTCTGTCGATATGCATCGATCGATGCCCATCGACACGCAGTCTTTAACACGCGCTATTCCTTATGCGTTGTTCGTGTAAAGACTGCGCGTCGATGGGCATCGATCGATGCATATCGTCAAGACTCTGAATAAACCATTACACAAACATATTTAATCTTTGTTGTAACAATAAAGTCAAATTTCTTACGCAACTTTGTGCAACTATTTGCTTTCCGTTGCTCTTGTTTACCAGTCCTTACATCAATTCACTGGCAGGACTTTTGTCAACACAGCATTGTATGTCTGGAACATGCAGGTTCCCAGCTATACTTTGATCAACACTAAATTGGCGCAAAATTATGAGGCTTTTCTTCATCCGCAAGTAAACATAATCCCTGTTACATGCGCGAGTCACACTTGCAACGCGCGCTGCGTCTTCTGCAGTTGTGCTGCGCCCAGCTACGCACACGCTTATCTGTATCAATTCACGATGTGAAGAGGCCCGCCTATTTGGTGTTGATATATGTTAGTATAGTGACATAGTGTTGTTGGTTACCAGTATTGAGTGGTGTTTCATCCTTCAAGAGCAGAGTGCATGAGCATCTTATGTTGGCTAGGGCACCGGAGCAGAATAAGGCCAAAGCTCTTGATTTTAATGTATTTGTTTGAAAAAGAAGCTGTGGTCAGGCTGCTGCTGACAACACAGCTGTGGCCTCATTTTTGCTCCAGCCCTAACGCTCTGCCCCATGGACCCCATTTATTTGCGGTGAACCACAGATATGGATATATATAGGAATTAGTATGATAGCACAGTGCTGCTAATACTTGTTCGTGTCGAGGTAGCAGTAAGTTTGGTTAAAATATATATTGAATTAGTGTCCTCTTTACTGTGATATAATGCACACACTAAATGTAAAATGTGGAATTCAGTGTTCTATAAATGCAAATCATTTTTTATGAAACAGGACCATATTATTAAAGAGATTCTCTTTTCCTTATGAACAGAATCCATCAATTTCTTCCTTTACTCCTACTGAGGGTCCTTCAGATGGTGGCACAGATGTTGCTATTGAGGGCATGTATCTCAATGCTGGCTATGAAATCACTGCCATGATTGGATCACAGTGTGTGGTGGACAAGTAAGTTACAAGATTGGTAATGTGGCAGTATTTCATAACTGATAGGAAATGTTTATTATCACACCAGTAGGAGAATTTATGACCATATTTTGAAGAGAAAAAAAACCCCAGTGCATTGAGAGCATCGAAATGCATTGTATTCTGTCACTGAGCAGGTTGGGGTTGGAACCAAAGGGTGATTAAAGCTCTTCCCATAAACACACAGCAACATGTCAATAACCCAATGGAATGATCACCACGGTCACTCCACTACTGCATTCATTTGTGTGGTAAACAGTTTGAAATTACTGTATTTCAAACTGTATTTTGGGAATGAAAAACTCTGTCGAAGTGAGATTTGTTTTCATTAATATCAAGCTGTGATTATCCCCTTTCTGAAGTCTTTTTCATTCACACTACGACTATATAATAAATTTTCTATAGCAAGTTTTCCATGAGTAGTTTTGTGTATAAGTCTATGGCAGTTGGATCATTCAATGTGTTGTTTATAAGCTCTGGAAGTAACAGTTTGCATTGAATGGTGGGAAGTACTTAAAACACCCTCAGGGTTGGAACATTGCATTTTAGATTTCCGTTCATCAAAAAGGTTTGTTTTTGGTGATTTTTGTGAAATAAAAATAAAGAGGTTGCAAAAAAAACCACATTAATAGTGACTTGAGTGGTATGACAAATTTATTATTTGGTTCATCGTTGGTATGATATGGGAAATTATTGCCCGCTTAGTGACATATCCAGGCTCAGTGTCATATCTAGACGTAGCGCAGCTGAACCTGGATATGACACTTTTGATTGAGTAGAATGAGAAATAGATAATAAAAAAACAAAGAAAAATTGAAGGTGAAGTGAAGAAATCATATCTAACATAAATGGATTCCCAGAAATTGCAGTTTTGCTCCAGAAGTACCCACCTATAACATTGAATATTACTGTTTTGTAGGGACACTATTAAGGAGACATCTTTAACTTGTACAACCACTCGTGGTGATGCTAACAGCAAACAAAAAGTAGAACTGTCTTTTGATGGTGCCACAAGGGAATCAGAAAATGAGTTTACTTACCAGCCGAATCCTGAAATATTTGATGTCCAACCTAGGAAAGGCTATGCTTCTATCTGTTTCACCTATATGACAACATTTTATCACTCAGTAGATAAAAATACAACAATTTAATTGGTTTAATAGCTGAAAAGGATATTTCCGTATCGCATTAAAGTTCTAATATGAAGAACTTGTACATATAGCTCTTTTACCAGTCTAACTTGTATTGCTTTTGGAACATGATAGTTAGGGTCAAACCATAGTCGTCCTTCAAACAAACTTTTTCGCTATCAAACATTTTGTCATGATGTCAAACTATAGGCGGCCATATGTGTCAAAAAGGTGTCAACAAGAGAAAGGTGTCTAAAAATTTAATAAGGGTGTCTATTAAAACAAAAAGGGTGTCTAAAATACTCAAAATTTTGAGTGTGTAAATACATAATCATGTCTAAAACCAAAATTGATATTTAACCCCAAAACAGGCCCATAGCCAGGAGTCAGAAAAGGGGGGGGGGGGGGCGACATTCTGAGAAATTGATCATACCGCG
The DNA here is from genome assembly GCA_000969725.1 of Ophiothrix spiculata. NCBI lineage: Eukaryota > Metazoa > Echinodermata > Ophiuroidea > Amphilepidida > Ophiotrichidae > Ophiothrix > Ophiothrix spiculata. The sequence continues at coordinate 4,891 of JXSR01S040415.1, read as the reverse complement.
CGTTAGCATGGCACGTCATGCTTCCCCGATGCAGGGGTGTGTCTGAAGGATGATGTGCCCACTCCGATGTAGGAAATTTTTAGAAAATGATGACCTAATTTGACCCATTTCGATCAACATTTTATGAGATATCTTATTTTAATAAAGGGGCACGTATGTGCCCATTATACAAAATATGATGCAAACTTTTCAGGGGCTATGACTGAACAGAGGCCCTCCGCCCCTGGCTACGGGCCTGACCCAAAACGACGTGTGGAATCAAATATGTGTAAAACCAACAACACCTATGGCCAGCCCATAGTTTTGATGTCACAACAAAATGTTTGATAGCGAAAATTTTGTTTGAAGGCCGACTCTCATAATGGTTTAGCCCTTATTATTGCGTACAAGTCCAACTGTGATGCATTGTTGGACTTGTATGCACGTATCATTTACCTGAGGTCATTTCAAGGTCATAGCCCTAAATTCTAAACTCATTATGATAAGTCTTTACCCTTGATACCATATTGATTTGACTGGCTCCTCTAATTGTATTTGACCATAAATGATGCATCAGGCGGTCAATAAAGCAGGCAAGACTACTAGTTCACAAACCATCTTGTTTATTCCCTGACAGAATTTTAATCTGTATCATTATTCATGTCGATGAAGTTAATAAAATCTTTAAATTAAATTATATCCATTTTTAAACATTTTCTTTCTAGTGGTGGACGGGCAGTGAAAGTAACTGGCAATAGATTAGACCTTGCTCAGAACCCAATGATGATTGTATACGCTGGCTCTACAAACTTCACTGATGTAAGTACACAACATTGTTTGATGATTGCAGGTCTTTAAATATGTCACTTTGATATTTATTTTTCTATTTTTATTGTTTTGTATAACTCAGGATGTAATATCACAAGCTAAATTTCGGGGTAATTGTATTCTTGTTGGACAGGATTTAGTTTGCATCATTTCTTGAACAGTTAGGTCTACTATTTTTAGTCACTGTCTTTAATCAAAGTATGCATGTTTTAGACTTGACTGGTTCCAATACAGTTTTGATTATTAAAGGGGAATTCATGATCCATTTTCATCCTCAAGGCCACCTCTATGGTTTTTTTTAGCTAATAAGAATTCTTGACTGGTATATGTTACACACCCAAAACTGAAACCATTCTTTCAAATGTGCTTGCATTTTTGAGAAAAGTGAGAGTGATTTTCTAATTACTGTCCTGAGATCGAACCCTGGTGTTCCATGAAGATGTTTGCTTGCAATTCCCTTGGAAATGGAACTAATTGCTAATAATCTCATTGAAACCCATACAAAGCTCAGGTAGCTGACCCAGGCAGTGATGGTGCATATGTCGGCTGATCAAGGGTCAGTGGCCTTAAAGGTTGCTACAGAACCTGATGCTTGGTGTGGAATGGAGCTTAAGCTGGTTTCAGACTAGCCTGTGGTACGACCATGCGACAGGCAAAAATTTAAAGTGCGCAAACTCGACCTTGTCGCATCAGAAAATGTTTGCGGCAAGCACGACAAGCCGATATTTCGATTACCCTGTCGCGATGGTCGTAACAACACGATGTTTTGAGTTGGAATAAATTCAACTTTTCTTGCGACAGACCATCGCGGCAGTATGCAAATGTGTTGTGCTTTAGCACGACAACTCAAAATTGCAAATGTTTGTCGTGTGCCGCAACTTCGTGCGACAGCACGACAGGCTAGTCTGAAACCACCTTTACTTGGGCCATGGTGGTCAGTGAACACCTGTAAAGTGTGATGAGGCTATGTGGAATTACAAATCAAGGAGGGACAGTGCACTATAATCTCATAATATTTCTTATTTATTGTGAACATATATTAAAAGTATGTTCCTATTTATTACCACCAACAGAAATGTGAACTCCCCAAAACTGGCAATGGTACTATGATGACTTGCATGACGCCTATGGTAGATGCTACATATGACGAGCTACAACCCGGAAGCAGAAAGAAGCGGGCCGCTGATATTCCCAATAAGTTAGAATTTGGGTTTGTCATTGGCAGTGTTAATAGTCTCCTCACCTGGTCCACAAAAAATAACGCTACTCTGGACTACTTTGCAGATCCTGTGTATGACAAGTTTAAATCTGATCCAGATAAATATAATGGATCTATTCTGATTTTGACGGTAAGTGTGTGAATATGGATCTACTGTTGGAAATGTAATTATATACCTTGCATGTCTTATGCACCATGTTAAAGTTCACAGGTATAAACTCACAAGTATTTCTTGCATTAATTACAGTCAGTCCAGTCCAGTGTTCCATCTAAGTTTGTGCCAATTTAATAATAACTATCAATAATAAAAAGATGTCTATGAAGCACTTAAAACATTTTTCACTAGTCTAAGCGCTTTACAAAATATCAAATAAAGTAAATAGGAAAACTACCTTTCTCACACATTTTTAAAAAATCAGGTTGCGCTAGTATTTTAAACTCTTGTGCCAATTGTTCATCTATTAGTTAGATTGCTGCTTTAAAGAATTTATGAATTATGATATGTTAGCGTTAGTATCGATGTTCTTAAAATGTCCAGCATGGAAAAAAAGAGACTACCTTGTTTAAACCATGACCAAGTTTGTAAGTATTTTAGTATCACATGGCACATATTTCTCTATTTGATTGCATAGGGTAAGAATCTGGATTATGCCAGCGATGAAGAAGACGTCCATGTTTATATCGGTGATGTAATGGCACACGTACAAAGTCTTGATGAGGGGTCACTGACCTGCAAGATTCCTGAGAAGAGTCCTCCTGCTGGCGATTTCATGGGCAATGAAACTGAACAAGGATTTCCTGTAGTCTATGTAAGTAGAATTCTGTTTAATATATTAATAAGTTGCCTTATTTATTTGTGTCGTTTTACAAATTAGTGGGTAATGGATGATGTGGTTGATGGTGACAAAAAAACCCAAACAAGTTGCGGCTCAGTCTATTTGAAACAATTCGATTGACAATCGAATTGCAGTGTGATGCAGTGTGATGCGTTGTCATCAGTCACCCACTTTTTGATGTTGGTGACTGCGATGATATTATTTGATGTCTTAATAGAAAAAATACTGGATGAAATGGCATAAATTGTCATCCAGCAGCTGCAGTGGTGGTTGATCAATTCTCAGTATTCATAATTCAGAGCGTCATCTATTATAGTTATCTAATGAGAGACTAAAATTTGCACTGCATCATGGTAAAATGTCAACATATACTCCTCGCGCAATACAACATTCACTCATGACCATGATTTATATTATACAAAACTTTGATGTAACAAATTATCAGGCAGATACACAGTGAAATAGTTATCAACTTGAATTATTGATTGATTTACTTTATTATGGTGGCATGTACAATACTTTGATCGCCAGCTTAAAACATAAAATCAAAACCTTGTGTGTTTGTAGCGGTTGCGTCGACTCATGAGGTCAAAGGGTGGACTGGCAAGAGTTATCGCATAGCGGCGCATGTATTTGGAATTCCATCAATTTGTGTCTTTTCATGACAATAGGAGCATTTAGTTTCAAAGCCATCCACCTATGGAGCATAAAAAAAATGGTTGATGGCTAATAATATACTATAGGTAACAAGTGACGCATGCTATTGAAGTCTAATTTTACGGTATTTATGTAATTTTTATACTTGTTTTTAGGCATTTTTAAGAGTAGTTTACACACATTTCACTGATTTCAAGAAGAGTATGCATATGGTACAACATTCCATACTTCAAAGAAGTTCAGAGATGACACTCTTCAGGAAATTTCCTGAATTCAGGAAATTTGATCAGGATTTTGTAATTTTCAGGAAATTTGTTAGTGTACAAATAATAGAAATACTATTCAAACTCTATATTATATTTGAAGGTTTGAATGTTTTCAGGAAATTTTGAACCCTTCCTGTGACATCTCTGAAAGTTGAATCTGGCGCATTGCTTATTCTCAAAGTTCATCAGCAAATGGTTTAAAGTTGTAAATCAATAAGTAATTAAAATATTCTCTTTGTGTTTTCATACCCAGGTTGTTCATGGCAACTTTAAGACAAGAATAGGCGGTCTGCAGTATCCTGGACCGGAACTGAATCTACCAATCCTGATCACTGCAGCTATATGTGGCTTCTTGTTTTTATTACTGATATTTGCTTTCATCATTGTGAGGAACAGGTTTAGAAGCCATCAAGAAGAAATTGATAAACTTGTGATGGAAATGCAGGATATGGAGACAAATATTGCTGATGATATTAGATCTGGTAAGGGGTTTTCTTTAACTTTGATCACCACTAAATAGGCGGGAATTGTGAGGCTTTTGTTCATCCACAAGAAAAGTTATTCTCACTCACACACGTGTCTAAAATACTGATGTGCAAGTCACATGTATGAAGCTTAATCTAATACTAGAGTGGAAGATGCCACAACATGCACAAGGTCACCAGAAAAACCAAGTTATATAAAAATTTGGGAGAGCTAAGTTAAAACTTCTTTATCATAAAAAGAAGTGCAATCTAAACAAGATTGGCACCATGCAAGACCCTACCTCCATGCAAACCAAAAGTTAAAAAAAAATGTTCAAATTGATGCAATCTGAATCTGAAATTAGCGATTTTCATTTATATTTCAACATGTGCCTTGTAAGTGGGCTTTAACCTCTTGTTTTTATAGGCTATATCCCTTGCAAAGCCTATTAATCACCAAATCTTAGTCGAACCCCCCCCCCACTACTTTTTACTGATTTGTTAAACTATTACACTGGGCTGATTACCTCTGAAACGATGTTGACTGAAACTAATTTGCATACCTCTCTACGGAGTGGTATGACCCAAAGCATTATAGCACCCCTATAAAATGAAATGGACTAGTCCTGACCTCAGGTCACA
>JXSR01S040413.1:101056-114127 GCA_000969725.1 Ophiothrix spiculata | reverse complement strand
TATTTAGGAAGAGTTTGATGAAAAAAATTAAAGCAAAATGGGTTTTCAAATCGGGCGCAGAGGCTCATGGGCCGACGTTGATCTCTTCTCTTGTTGTCAATGGTCGGTGTCAATTTTTCACATATGCAATCTTGACTTTGATGCTGTAAAAATGGTTGCAACAATTATGTACAAACCAATGATTGAGGCAATTAAAGGTGTAGGTTCTGATCACATTCTCATCTCAACTGGAAGTATTGCATTTTTTGATGTCAAATGGAAGTTCATGTTTTTCTGATTGTAAATCCAAAATTTCACTTCCAAATTCCAAACAGTTTTTGAGATATAGCAAAAAGTGTAGAGTTCATTGGTATACCTATTTTCCATTTCTTATGTATTTTCATAACAGCCTTATCCCCGGGGTTGCATGTACTTTGTTTAGCCTCTGAAGAGTAAACTAGTAGCAAACTGAGGGTGAAACCTCACAAAATGCATTTCAGAGGTCAAGGTCAATCAGTTAAAAGTAAATTTTAACATGTTAAAATAGGAACCTACTTCTTTAAGTGTTACGTCACAAACATGAAACCATCCCACAGACGATAGCTTATCATTTTTTAGGTCAAGCATAGTAGGATTTGAATGCGGAATACATAGGTACAAAACAATTTACAAACTCTATTTTTAATGATTAATTAAGAAAACCCCATATCAAAGAATTTTCATTCAAAACATAACCCATTTGATGGCTATGGAAATTTTTGAAATTTAAACTAGATTGTGTCACCTTTTATGAAAATTCTGACCCATAGGTTGAAGTAAAAGCAAACCCATGTCTGAATTTCTCTTGAGAAAAACAGACCCTTTGAAGTGAGTCTTCTGGCATCCCAGCCTGTGTGCCACATATACGTAAATACTTGTGTGTTCTCGGGTTCAATTTCATGTCTAGAATTTAAGGGGGACAACACGTTACTCAATTTTACATTTTTGCAAGTTTATTTTGTACCATAACTTTTTAACAAAGTGCTTAAAATTAATAAAAATATACATTTCCAGAAAGGAATTTTCACAAGGAACATGATGGTGATGTTGATTTTTAACCAAAAATCAAAAAAAATGCATTTTTTTGGGTCATTTGGGCTTTCAGACAAGCTAAAAATAACAATTAAAAAAAACCCCTTCTGAATGAGAATTTGAATTTAAAACACCCATTCAGATGTTGCGTCATTTTTATTTTTGAGGATTTTGGCCAATTGTTTGAATTCCATGCCAAATAAGGTAAAAAAAATCCTAAAAAATAAAAATGACGCAACATCTGAGTGGGTGTTTTAAATTAAAATTCCCATTCCCAAGTCAATTTTTCAAAATTTGTTAGTTTTAGCTTCTCTGGAAGCCCAGATGGTCAAAAATCAACATCACCATCATGTTCCTTGTGAAAATTTCTTTCTGGAAATGTGTACATTTATTAACTTTGTTAAAAAGTTATGGTACAAAATAGAGTAATGTGCTGCCCCCCCCCCCCCCTTAAAACATTTGCAAAGTTGCATTTTGTTTAGTTTGAATGTTCAAATTATTGTGATTGTTGTGATGAAGAAGAAAGAGATTAGGGACAGACCATTTGACTTTTAGGGGGGGTGGGAAGTTTAGGTCGAGGCAAGTTTTTTTTCCTTTACTCTCTTGAAGCAAGATTTTTTTTAAAGTCAAAAATCTATTTAAAAAATTGTTGGTTGAGTTATTTTTTTCTCAAGCAATGAATCAAATTATTTTTTTTCTCTCACACAGTGAAGCAAGTATTTTTTTCTGAAAAAAACTTCCAGCCCCCACCTGGAAGTCTAATGGTGCGCCCCTTATATGAAATGAATTGCTATATTGTTTTGTTTAACACGCAGCCCATTCGTTTTTAATCTACCTGATTATGATTGATTGTGATTCTTTTTCTCTTATGCAACTATGCCTTGAACAAGAAGGACAGACATTAAACAGCTTTTACTTGGTCCATTTTCTTTTATTTTTGTGTCCGTTGTCTCAGACATTATGCGTTATTCTGACAAATATCACAACAGCGGCAACTCGGACAGTACTATCGGATGGACGCCTGATTGGAACAGGCTGCCGAAAGAATTGAAGATACGAGTCAAGAAACCTGGCAGAAAGGATTCACGTGAGTCAATTTAATCCCCAGGAACATTAACCCTAACCATGGCACACCAAAGTGCATAGAAAACTACACCACACAGCAAAACAGGCAAGCTATTCACTACTAGCCAATACAGCAAAACCTACAAGATTTGTGTGTGATGAGTCATGCATGGACTTGAACTTGAACCTGCAAAGACTGTGTTTGTTATCCTACACCATCCAGTTCAGGATACAATGCTGTGTGCTTGGAAATATGACTGTCTTGTCATTGTTTTGTCCAGTAGGGTTAGGGCAGACGACGGTAGCCATGCCTCGTTACTAATACTGCCATATTTGAGCAATTATCCTTCCACGGTATCGCTCGTGTGATTTTCATTATGTTAAAATAGTGCATTGAATAAACTTCAAATTACTTTGCTACGAATGGGTTCACGCGTGAACCCTAGCGGATTTGGAATAATACAATAAAGTGTTTCACTATAGGAGCACTTTTGTTATTGTTTGAATAAAGGTAAAATGTTTTTTGTAACATTTTCAATATTAATGCGCCAATAGAAACACATATAAAATAAAATGTATCCTAAATTTGCATTTAGAAATCCCTAGCCCTAAATTTAGTCTCTTCTACTAAATCGCGACCACCCCTGCCTGCATTAGGGTTAATAAAGGAAAAGTAGTACTCACTGCAATCTTTATGTTGCACATGGGGCTGATGAGTTATTAGCCCTCTGGATTTTATTTGGTAGCTATTGGGAAGCGCAGAAATCTTGGAAGCGCAAATTGTGTGATTTGACATTTCATTTTCTAACAGTTTCCACTGTTTCCGCTGTATCTATAGCTACTTGTGTTTGTATACAAATACAACATGGTATCGAGAGAAGTAGTGAAAATTACTGATCCCTCGGTGTTGGATACGATTTTCTGTTTTTTCCCATGTTTCCTGTCTAGCAGTCTTTCAACGTTTGTGATAACATAAAATTTCTTTGAATAGGCAAATGCAACCTTGTCATGGTATGAAAAGTTTGTGACAAGTATGAAAAATATGATGATACATGCAGGTTGAATACTTAGGCGTTGGAGCACAATTAGGCCACAACTTTCTGCGGCCGGCCAAAACCTGGCCACAAACTTTATTTTCCAAGATGGCGACTGTAGGCTTGATAATGCACCTCCTAAATAAATTCAGAAGATTTAATGAATATTTTACAATAATCTTGAAGTGCAAAATCAAACCTACGGTCGCCATCCTGGAAAATCAAGGCTGTGGCCTGGTTGCGGCCGGCCACACAAAGTTGTGGCCTAATTGTGCTCGGATGCCTTAAATTTGAAGATCAAACCTGTTTTTCCGTGGATTGATAATTTCAAGACGTAACTGGTCCCTCGATCATGTGATATATGTTATGAGATGTTGAGATCAAAAAATACTACTCCTGGAAATACCTCCTAAATCATGTTTTAGTGCATAGTGCACAAAAACAGGTAAAACTAAAAGCTAACAAACAAATAACAAACAAACAAACAATAGATTTTTTTCATGTCTGTCAAAACAAATGCCACTGTGGATTCAAACCCATGACCTTCACTGTCGGATGATTATAAGTGGGGGCGTCTACAGCTAGGCCATTGTGTATGTATGATGCGTAGGACTTTCAATTTAAGAATAAGGAACTAAATACAATTTGCTAAAAATGTATTCCTGGATTTCTCATTCTTTAATTAAGGATAGCCCATAGTCCTGAACTAAGCTGAATTTTAGCCTGGAGTAACTAATTCGTGGAATAAATTTATTCTTCGTTTGTGAATACCAAATGATATGACATCAATGAAATGAAAATAAAGTTATTCCTGGATTAAAATTATTCCCCATTTGTGAATACGGGCTTATCTCAGTTTGGCGGAACTCACAATTCGAATACATGTATACCTGAATTTGGATACCTACGTATCAAAATTCTGAAACCTGTATCAGAATTATGATATGGAGGGGTATCCGAAATCTGATACGCCTGTCGTTGCGCAGGTAACAAAACAATAGCGCAAGCTGGCAATTACATGTAGAAAATCTTTCTTGTATCTATGATAAATGTATAGATCTGTGAAAATGTCATTTCAATCAGTGCAATTCCAGCGGAACAGCTTCAAAACATGTCCCGATCACAGAAAGCAAAATAATTCAGCCAAAACTTTGTTAGAATAATGAATTAGATGACAAATAATGATAATATTATTTACTTTTTGTATATACCGCTATGGTGCGCGGCGAAGCTGAATATTCATTTCAGCTGATATCCCGTTTCAGCTGTTTTAATTCAGATACAGGTATCAGAATTTTGATACGGAGTATCTAAATTCAGATACATAGACTCACCAGGTATACGCTGTATGCAGCGCCCCAAGCAGGAGCATTCGCACAGGGGACCAACGGCTTAACGTGACTATCCGAACCACGGAGCAATTAGAGTAATGTTTCTTGCCCAAGGAAACAAGGAGTATCCGAATTGTGAGTTCCTCCGAACTGATCTGTTTGTGTACTTGCTTATTCTTGTAGGATTGTCATCAGTGAAGCCCAACATTCCAGCCCAACGAGATCGAGGAGAAAAGGATATTGCCGAAGTGACCAAGAAACTTGAGGTATGGTGCTGATACGCAGGGGGGCCACTGAGCTATATTTGTGTACACATGCGTGAACAGAAAAACACGGAAGAAGGGGTCATTTTTTCCTGACCAACAAGGAAAGCACTGCACGTGTTTAGGGGTCTAAGAAAACTGATTTTCAACAAAAAGGGGTGCTTTTTTAAAACAAACCTACAAAATGTCCATAAAAAGGGGTGTTTTTCAAAACCTGAAGAAGAAAATCCAACTTTCAGGGGTATAATTTAGAGTAAAATTGCATACTATAAATCCTTGTTTAGGGGTATTTCTTCAAGGGAAGCTAAAACTTGTTTAGGGGGTATTTTTTAAACCTATGTTTGCGCATGTGTACATCAATATATCTGAGTTGCCCCCCTGGGTGCTGATACAGGTCTCAGGGATGTAAGTTTTCTGCATTTTTGCAGAATTCTGCAATTTTCTTTCACTTTCTGCAAAAAAAAAAAAAATACAGTGTTTATGCTATTAATAGCATATTTTATGAATTTTCTGCAATTGTTACGCTCATCAACTTACATCCCGGAGGTCTAGTATTTCAGTGTATTGTGGTATGAAAAAGGTAAAGCTGACTTTCAGAGGATCTGTGATGGTGGTTGCAATGTTGCAGAAATGGAAAAAGTTGGCAATCTGAACCTTATATCTTGTTTTGAAGATATTGAAGTAAATTGAATTCAACTTTGGTTGTACAAGCATTGCTGCAGTTATACAAGTGATTCATACATCCTCATAACAAGCCTGAATTGCAAAGACAAGGTAGTCAACTGCTTCAACTTCACTCAGTGAACCTTGGAAATACAAGCCACAATTACTACATAATTTTCCCATTTAACCCTTTGAACCCTGGCCATTCCACGTGTATCTGTACCACTGACCCGGGTCAACCCGAAAGTTTAAAAACACAATACAACCCCTAAACGTAATGTGATTTCCCTTGCTTTACTTTTATCATTTTACAGTAGTCCGAATTGTTCCAATAACCAGCATTCACCAAAGAATACTATTTATGACGACCAACATTTTTAACATTGACGTTGTTAATCTATAATGGGCGAAGCCACATTTGTTGAAAATTGTGATCAAATTTACGAAAAATATGAGGAATTTTTCACCTCTGTCGAGTAAATAAGAGCAAAATGACCCATCAACCATGGATTCAAAGCTTCATTGATGTCTTTCGACATAAATAAGACCACTGAAAACTGTTAACTACCCATACCTGTTGACAGACACATCAAGTTTCTGACACGTGGGTATACCGGCTTGTCGGGTTCAAAGGGTTAAGTTTAAGATTTGCATCAAGTGCTGGCTTTTATTGTCACTCAAAAGTCCCGGGGGGGGGTACTCAATTTTGGTTTTAGTAGGGGTGTGCCGCTGGGAAATTTGAAGAACCACCCATGTATATACCAATATTTAAGAAAAAGGGACCCATCCATATAACAAATTCCCAACATTTTGAGTCGAGTTTATACAAAAAATGAAATTTTCCCCCAAAATTAACGCTAATTTGGCGAAAATTTTTCTAATTTTTGTTTGAAATTTAGAAAAAAAATCCAAAATTTGCGCCATTTTTGGTAAACAGACCCATCAAAATACCACATTTTGCAAAGAAAAAGGACCCATTGAAATACCAGACAGCCTGATTTTGCTACCCAAGTTTGTGGCACATCCCCGTTTTGTACTAAGTACCCCCCCCCCTAGTCAAAAGTATTCATTTTGGTTCAACTCTGCATCATTTACACACAGGTATTGTGTGATTTAATTTATAGTTTGGTTTGTACTTTAATAGAGTATAGCTACTCTGGCACAACCTTAAAGTAGTGGAGTTGCATATCGTGGAATCTTAATGTGTGGCATATCATGTTTTATACACCTATACATGGTCTTCACCACAAAAGAAGGGATAAGATACCCCGGGGGAGGGGGCACTCAAGTATAATGTTGCAGGCATAGCGTGACCACCTTTTTTCAAAACACCCCCTAAAGGGTGATTGTTTCTGAAGTAAAAATATACCCTTTTTCCCCCATATTCACACCCTAAATCAGGAATTTACCATTACCGTTTTAACACTAGGGTCTAACAAAGTACGCTATTTCTTGAAAATGAGCTAAAATGGCTGCTTTTGATACCCTAAACGGTGTCACCTGATTCACCCATTTGTCCTCAAGAACAACCCTAATTCACCTTTTTCTTGGTCATGCTATGCCTGCAGCACTATACTTGAGTTGCCCCCGGGATAAGATACAAGTTGCATTCATCTAAAATCAACAGTGCTAGTAGTGTCACAATTTCTTACCCAAATGAGCGTGATGAAGCGCCACCAAAGCTAGAAAAATGTGCCGTACTCTGAGTTTCTATGGTATATGTGATGACTCACCCCGAAAAGGGGGACTTTGCGACAGAACATTTTCGAGAAACTGATGAAAATAGGCAGCAAAAATAAAGAAAATAATAAGAATTTCTAGCAGATTTTCTGTTGTAATATTTGATCGCCTTGTTCAATTTCAACAAGTAAGAGGTCATTTGATAGCTTAGAAAATGCTGTAACAGATGAAATAGTAAAATAAAAATTGATATCATCTTCAAAGTCCCCCCTTTCGGGGTGAGCCATCACATATGGTAAAGTTATTATATGCATAGCTTTTAAGACCTTCATTCAACAATTCACACCATTCTACCCATTCTTTTGAGCCCCAATTGCAATATGATCCAGTTCTTAAGGTTCCAAACATATTGCGTTATTGGTATACAGTAGAAACTTGTTAACAAAAATTGTCGGGGCTAAGAGTGTGCTTTTGTGTTAAGCAAAATTTCGAGTAAACCATAACAGATCGCCGCCAATAAAAATCAAATGTAAGCTTACTTGTCAGAAAAATATCACGGACAGACACGAATCCTGAAATGTTGTATTAAAAGACTAATCACTAACTAAAAAACATCAAATTTTCCCACATTTACTTCAAAATTACAAACTTAAATCAAGCCGTGCAGCGCCAGGAAACTTCGTAATCGGCCATATTGGCCGAGCCACCAGACTCGCCGATTTTCAAATAGGGGTGTTTTTGCGATGTTTTTTAAACATTGATGTTTTTAAAACTTAACGACTTAAAAGATAACGGCGATTATACTCTCCGTGCAGAGCTTTTGTGTTATCTTTCGAGAACGCAATGTAACTTGTACGGTAGGGGTGGTCACTTGCTTTCGACTTTCGTACTATTTCTTTCGTGTTAAACATGAAAAATACACGATAAAACAATAGAGAAAAGTTTGGGTTATAAGTTCCTTTCGAGTTATGCGGTTTTACGGGTTATGCATTTTCTTGTTACCGAGTTTCCACTGTATATTTGAGTTTCAAAATTTGTTACTTTTCATATTAGTCATTTGTTACATCATTTATTTGTACCTTATTTTGCAGGATTTGGAAAAGAAAGAAGAAAAAGAGGTGTCAGGCGACGAAGAAGAGAACGAGGAGAATGAGGAGGAATATGAAGATGATGAGCTGTATGATGAGGAAGATCAGGAAGAGGTAAACCAATAAATAAATAAATAAATAAATGCATGAATGAATGAATGAATGAATGAATGAATGAATGAATGAATGAATAAATGAAAAGAGGACGAAGGGCGAATCGCCCCCTATTTTTACAAAAAAGCCCCCAAAATATTACAAAAGCACAACAATCGCTCCCATGTTTAAAATTGAAGTAGATAAGGTTAAACTGCTCAAAATGTTGCTCATGACACGTTAAAGGGGATTGGACAAGTTCAGCATCATCCCCAACTTTTCCCCAAACATTTTGAGATTTTTGCATCATTTGAAGTATTAGCGGTAATAATGACAGCATGCAAAGTCTCATTGTCAAATTCAAACCCTACATACCAAAATATTTAGATCATCTCTTATTTTTAATTATCGTTGTCGACAACGATAAATACTGCCCCTCTATAGTTGAATGCCTAGAATTATCCTTTTTCTAATGAAAATTCCAAATTTCTTTTGAATTTGCTGCAATCTATGATGTGAAAGGAATGTTTTACAAACAAATCTGTGGCTCTTTCTCATTGTATAGCATCAATAAATACGTCTAGAGAATAGCCTCATACCCAAAATAAACAAATAAAATAAAATTCAAATTTTTGATTTTTTTGAAGGTTTTGATCAAAATTTTCCCGATATCTGGTAACTGACTGTTATTTTCTAACTTAGGAAGTGTAAATCATCTACAAACAAAATTTTTCCAATGCCCCTTTAAATATATTTAGCAACAATATTCCAAGTAAAAAAAGTTGCCCCTAAGGGCCCCAAGTAGCTCAAAAGAACCCCCTGGAATGAAAGTCACAGGGTGATTTTTATTTGCTGAAAAAATAGCCCCTTAAGAAATGCAATTATTTTGACCCCTGAGTTCAGCTCTAATGATATTGTTACTACTGATTTCTTCCAGGGGACCGACTACATCAGCAATTACTTTGACCCCGGAGAGGACTATGCTGTGGATGAAGATGATGGCCTCGATGATGGGCCAATATATTGATGAGACTGACTGCAGAGTGGTGAAAGACCAAAACAAACACAACAACAGAGGACAATGCCCTTGGATGATGGGCCGATTTATTGATGTGGTTGACCGCAAAGTGAAGATTACAACACACAAAAATATGTGGATTGAACATCATGTAAGGACAATATGTTGATGGTGTGGACTTGAAGTGAAAACTGCATCAAAACAACAGCCTTGATGATGGGCAACTTTGTTGACGGGTGAACTACGGACTGAAGATGGCAAAACTTAAAATTATGAGGTTAGGGATCGAACACCTTGTAAAGAGTTGACCATATGCATGTTGTTGAAGTGGAGTTTGAGTGAAAACCGCACCAAAAATAGAAATGACTGAACCCTATGCAGTTAAGAGTTCTGTGTGTGGTTAGGAGCTTAGAGACAGTGACTGTATCTAATCATCAACGAGTCATTTATCCCGTTCACACCATGCAAAAAGTCGTCATCGATTTAACTTAGGTCGTCATCGATTTCGTGGATTAGCATAAAACTGGAGCGTTCACACATGTAGCAATTTGATCGCTTTCAAATAAATCGCTTTGACTTGGTGACAAAGGAAGTAGCCTTCCAGAGGTCAAATCTTAAAAACGAAATCGATGACGATGTCTGTTTACACTAGTGAAAATTGCAAATCGATTACGACAAAAGCGATTTCGTTTGAAAATAAGTCGATAAAAGTCATCTTTTGAAATCGACTTTTTGCAAATCGACTTAATACGACCCGACCATGTTCACACTTGTCATTGAACTGAAATCGATGACGACCTTAGTGAAATCGATGATGACTTTTCGCAAAGTGTGAACGGGGTGATTGATAGAGGAAAGGTTGGATAACAAATCTGAAATTTGGGAAAAAGTAGATTGACATTGAATGTTGGGTAAATTTATCTGTTTGGTTGGTTAAGAAAGGACTATGAGAAACTATTCTGAAAAGAAGATGTTTACTCATGCAGCACTTTCATCAGCAGTTTTATTTCTACCTGAACTTCTAAACAAAACTGTCTACATATGGTAATTTAAGATTTATTTGCTGAACATAATAGTGATGCAAGTTTTTGACCAAATATATGATTTATACTACTATTTTTAAAGACTAGTTCCGTATATATTATTCAGAGATGCCAGTTTGTATCACTGAAAAAACCCTGAAACTTTCATCAAAAAAATCCTGAAAATGTGCGTAAATTTTGGCAAAAAAACTGAAAAAGGGGCTGAAAATATATAAAAACAAGTAAATTTGGAGTAAAAAAAACCCCTGAAATCAGGTTAAAACAGGAAAACTGGCATCTCTGATTATTGTTTAAGCCTAACTTGAATTTGCTATATGTATTTTTTTGAACTTTAAAAAAGAAATTGAATCTAGAAACACATGTATTCTAGGATAGGCTTCTCCAAAATTGCTGATATAGGCAGGAGCAGACATCCAGGCATTTTGTTTACATCCGGGACGTTTGTCCAAATAGCGCGGTGAAAACAATTGCCGACTTCCCATTCAACCCAATGGAGAAAAAGCCGGCTTGTGGAAACTTTGATTTTAGCAAAATTTTCAAAATATTACGATTCCAAAATCATACAAGATGTGTAGTATTCAAACCACAACAAAATGACAAACAGCTCATCATTTCACAGATTTCCTTCTCGCTAAGAAAGAAAGAAAATGAAGGGATGTCTGGCTGAAGTATAATTTGATTGTTTTCACCGCGCACAAAGTCCAACGCGAGTTATTTTTTAGATCATTGTGCTGCGTATGACTTAGGTTCGCTCGGCCCTATACCTTTTTTTCCAAGAAAATATTGCCAAAAACAAGTCAAAAAATTCATTTATTTTTAAATATCAACTTTACCATTTACCTATAAAGTTTATATCTATCAGTACTAAACTCATGATGTAATAACAATTGTGATTGGCTAAACTTTATGTGTATTCGGATAAACAGACTGAATAATGTCTGAAAATAGCAAAATATGGTAACAATTCTTGTCAACCGGACACTTACTTTTTAATGGCTACACTATCACTCCTCATCCAAGGAGCATTATCAGGCCGACTGATCATGAGGGTGTTGAATTCATAAAGGAATTTTCTTAATCGCTGGGTTGTATATGTTGCGAAGAAGAAGCCATCTATGTCTGTAGGGAGGAACCTTTCCATAACAGAGGAGGGGGCCTTAAGTCATAATCTTCGCAACACACATGACCCGGCGATCTAGAAAATACCAATATGATGCATTTTTAAGTGCTTGACAGCATTCATAGATACATCAATAATGTCTGGCCGATGGCCTATCATAAGAGATTTACACTCTGGACACATAAAAGCCGCAACCCCGCAACGCTGGTATGACATCGGTATGACACCGGTGAATGATAGCGATGCCCTGTTGGACACCAGTGGTTATGCGACCATAACTGAAGACATCGTATACAAACCTCATACGATCGGCGTCTGCTGAATTGACGCCGTAAACACATCGTAACCTCGCCACAAGGTTATGTGACCAGGGCCTGTTTTTATATTACAAACATATTAGCCTGTACCTGTTTTACACTGGACAAGTAATTATATATAAGTTCTTATTTTATATTCTGGAAATTATTTTTTGTGTAGCTTTGAGCTTTATCAATGCATGGTGTAAATTTCTTGTTGTTGCTGGTTGTCAAACCGGCAAAGCTAAATGTTGCCTATCAATTGATAACTATAACATTTTGAGGCACAGCAAGATATTTCAAGTTGAAATTAATTCAACCTGCATGTACAAGTGAAATGATATAAGCGACAAGTTTTTAAAAAGCAAGTTCTATATTTACAAATTTGATGATTTAAATATATTTCTGTGATATTTCCTGTTTAAAAATGTATACATTTGTATAGTTTACTTTATTAGTTTTTATTAAGTTACGATTAAACATTGCCTCTGACCTCCCAGAAGCGGCATCAGTCTCATGTCAAACTGATAAAGTCGTCAGTTATTACCAAAATACCAGTGTACTGTACACCCCTCTTCCGTCGTGGGAGAGATGTATCATGCAGACAGACCCTTATACGTATGATGCACTCAAGAGTTGAGAATTTCTATGACTGCAACATCGCTCATCTTTCGATAGGCGAGCTGATATGCCGTCTTTGATTTTAACACGCACTACTAATTAGCAAGTGTGAAGACTGCATATTGATGATCGTCAAGCGATGTTGTAAATGATGAAATTGATAGACTCCCAGTGCACCATAATCCATTCATACCTTGCTAATGCCTTTACTTTAGTAAAGCCCGGAAAATATCATAATCTCCTAAACCACTGTATTATTAGTTATCCCTTGTTTGATGCAATACAAGAAATTCTAAGTCACTGAGTGCGATTTTACTTCCTAATATGGAATTTTGGCCATCCATTATGAGACGATAGATGACAGTGCGTTCAGTGTGAAACGCAGTGGAGCCGAGCGTTCAAAATCACGGCGCGATGCAGGTATACGCACACATCCGACACGAACAGCTTTACTGGGTTTGGAATATTTCATGTTTAAATAGGGGTGTACGTTTTTCCAATGATAATGTTTATAGTTTTTGGCAATAATTAACAGCGTTTTTTAGTTTATAAATGACTCAAAATTGTGACTTAGAATGAGAATAAAAGATAGCGATTTCTTGTTTTGACTGTCATCTATCGTCTCATAATGGATGGGCGTACATTATTTTTTCGTAATGGGCACCCCCTGTGGGGGCAGCCGCACCCATTACTCAAAATAATGTAC
>JXSR01S040413.1:88896-99251 GCA_000969725.1 Ophiothrix spiculata | reverse complement strand
CCCCATCAATGGCGGGAGTATGTCAATTATCGATATGGTCTATTCATGCTTTGAATATATTTAGATGTTTCTTAAAATATGGGCAAATATCTATTGAAATGTGGCACCAGACTTCAACTATTTCTCATATTTCGTTAAGATTATGCAGGGGGTGACGAATACATTTTTTTTGAATTGTTAAGTCACATTTTTGCCACCATTGGTGCTGAGGTGACCATCTGTGTGATATTCACATCAAAATAACTGCAAACATGGTGCATGGAGCAACTAAAATGATGCAATGGGCAGTTAAGGACTGACACCACCAAATAGATCACCTATTCATATATGCAAAAAAGCTCCCAGATCATGCCGGATATCTTCGCTATAAAGCGACCGGTTGCTTCAACTCTTTTGATTTCTTTTGAGATTATGATTTAGATGAGCTCACAAGGTGTAAAAATATATATGGTATCCGTGTTAATTTTTGGCTAGGTCACCTCGAACATATATAGGACATGCTCAAAATTTCATTTTCTGCCAACTTGCTACAAAATTTCCCTAGACACTAAAAATCAAATCTCGAATTTCACAAAAACAGCAAAATTATGGTAATCTTTAACCAGTCTGACTACATTGGTACCACAGAACATGATTAAAAAGAAATTTCACCCAAAACATTAATTCCCGCCATTTTTGAAGCTTTTACTTTACTGAGTGCAATACAGCACATGTGCCCGCATTTCTCTGTACCCGCCCAAAGAGTTTATTTAGTGGTGTGTGTCCTTATATCAGTTCAAAAATAACAACTGTCAAGGTGCAAGCACCACAAATAATGTTTGTGTAAGCATTTGAGGATACACAATATATTCATTTATTGTCTACCGATGGCATTGCTCTACGCGTAGTCTTTCAACACATTTCTGCGTGATGCCTTGCACCCGCACTCGTCGTGCGTAATCATACCAGAAGGCTACGCATTGATCGATGTCTAGCACTGCATTGATATAAACAGATTCTGAATAATCATTATTCTACAAAGACTGACGAAACTGTTCAATTATAAGTTGTCATTGTCAATTGTTAACAACTTGAAAAATCATGATAAAAGGAAGACTTAATGATAATAAAATCAAAATAATAATAATAATGAGATTTTTATAGCGCCTTTTACAAAGTATGCAAGGCGCTAGAGAAAAGGAGAGGGGAAAATGTTAGGTAGGAAAAAGATGAGACTTAAGACAGCCCTTGAACCCAGACAATTCACTACAACCACAAATGCTCGGCGGTAACTCGTTCCAAAGACGGGTACCAGCAACTGATAAAGCACGATCACCCAATTGCTTCTTGGAGCGGGGCACAGAGAAAGTGATGGTAGAATCGGAACGTAGAGCATACGTGGTCCTATAGAGCTGGAAATAAGAGGACAAATATTGAGGTGACTTCTGGTGGAAAGCTTTGAAACAAAGGCACAGAACCTTAAATTGAATCCTCTCAGGTATGGGCAGCCAATGAAGGGAACGTAAAAGTAAAAAATCTATTTTGCAGGACTTGGAGGCGATTTAGTTGCTTCTTATCAATGCCATATAACCAGAGAGTTGCAATAATCTAACTTAAATAAGATGGGAGTGCGAACAATGTTCTGTAAAGTTTTTATATCCAAAAATTTGCAAAAACCATACAAATTTCGCAGCTGCCAGTTAACAGAACGAGATAACACAGTGATATGATTAGCCATGGTCATAGAATGATCAAAAATAATGCCAAGGTTACACAATATATTTCATTTTATGATAGTCTTATTATTTATTCAATAGTTTTATTTATTCAATATATTTCTTCAGCATACAATATGTTTTTACAAAAGTACAGTTTACAGTAAAGTAAAACTTTGTGATAAAATTACAGAAATTGTACGTTTTATCAAAAGACAGTGCCTTTTGACAAAGCAACTACTACATTAAAATTTTGACATTAAACTTTTGATGCTTTGGTAATATTTGGTACAGGCTAGAGTCCTAGAGGCTATTTTCCCACAATGTCAGTATGCCAAATACAGTCTACATGTTGAACCATGCATAGTAACATACATGTTGAAAATTTCATTAACATTATAGACCATATCGATAATTGACATACTCCCACCGTTGATGGGGTAAATTCACAGAATCGGATGGGAAACGGAACTCAGAGCGAGAGCAAGTAGTGTGTTTATCATACTTGGCCTTGTTCTGAGTTCCGATTCCCCGTCCGGTTCTGTGGATTTACCCCATCAATGGCGGGAGTATGTCAATTATCGATATGGTCTATTCATGCTTTGAATATATTTAGATGTTTCTTAAAATATGGGCAAATATCTATTAAAGTGTGGCACCAGATTTCAAATATTTCTCATATTTCATTAAGATTAAGCAGGGGGTGACGAATATATTCTTTTTAGAATTGTTAGTCACATTTCTGCTACATTGGTGCTGAGGTGTTGTGTTGAGGTGACCATTCACATCAAAACAACTGCAAACATGGTGCACTGGAGCAACTAAAATGATGCAATGGGCAGTTAAGGACTGACACCACCAAATAGATCACCTATTCATTCCTATGCAAAAAAGCTTCCAGATCATGCCGAATATCTTGGTTGAAGCAACTGGTTACTTCAACTCTTGCATTTCTTTTGAGATTATGATTTAGATGAGTTCACAAGGTGAAAAAATATATATGGTATCCGTGTTAATTTTTGGCTAGGTCACCTCGAACATATATGTGTACCGCCGCGGCAAAAGGGTCCAGTCGTCGACTCCTACATGATGCTCATTGTAGCATATCTGATGTATACAAATACCATACATTAGATATGCTACAAGGAGCAACATGTGCGAGCCGACAACTGGACCCTTTTGCCGCGGCGGTACACATATAGGACCTGCTTAAAAATGTGTAATTTTATTTACAACGAACAAGGAATTGCCATACTGACTTTAGGATATAATCAACTTGGTTCTAACTTCTAAAATAATTTCTGTCATTCATATTTAACCTAAACATGCAATTTAAAAATCATATTTTTTTTTTCATTTAAAAAATCATTTTGATACGCCACCAAAAATACAATACCAAAAAGATACATAGACTGGCCATATAAATTCCTACATCAGGGGTAGAATTTCGCAAAGCACTGCGCGAGTCCAAGTGGACTCTCGCTAAAGAATTTTGCGCGAGTCCATGGACTCTCGCAAAATGACTCGTGTAGCAGAATTTTGCGAGAGTCCAAAATTTTACCATGCATAGTAATAAATTGTATATAGTATTTTCAGTTTGCTGTTAATAAATGGTACTCACTGCATACATATTACACCACAATTAAGCTTGAACCGATGTTTCTTATCGGCCATCGTATCGGGCCGATATTACACCCTATCGGCAAAACATCGTATGGGTAAAATCACCTGTCTTTGCCGATGAACTTAAATGTTTGGCAAAGTGACAGATAAAAGCGTGGCCCAGCCCTAGCTAGGCTAGGCCACGTTTTTGATCAGCTGATGAGGCACTAAAAGCGTGGCCTAGCCCTAGCTGGGCTAGGCCATGTTTTTGATCAGCTGATGATGTACTAAAAGCAGCCCTAGACTAGGCCATGTTTTAGCTCTAGTCTAGGCCACGTTTTAGCCCTAGGCTAGGCCACGTTTTTGCCATGATTTTTTTTTCCATGTGGATTCGCGCTGTAGTAATTTTGCGCGAGTCTCTACGCGAGTCGACTCGCGCCGAAATTCTAGCCCTGTACATGCAATTTGAGAGTAAAATGTGAGGAATGCAGATCGGAATGTCAATTCCGTTTTAAGGCTATCCAAGAATAAAACGTGATGAGATCTGGCAAAAACCATTCTATTTTACCGTACAACGTGTTATTATGTGACTTCATGGAAAAACATAATATTGTGGAGACATAAGTTTCCAAGTTTCTCAAGAAATCTCACATCCCATATTTAGTTAGTCTTTCTACAAAATTTTAGGATGACTATCTTCAGAGTAAATTTCCAACTTATTCCTTTCCCTGGTCACATTTTGCTTTAGAAACGTCAAAGATGCAGTGGCCCCTGCATTGGCCTTTGAACTCAGAGCAGTGGCCATTGTTGTGTACACCCAAATCAAGGTGACTAACATTAATGTAGTTGTTTATCAGCTGGGCTCATTTGTTTTTGATTTAAAAACCTATTACATCAAAAGAAAAACAAAAAGTATCAAGAATCAAAACCAATGAATCAAAACTCCAGAAAGCACACCTTAAAAAATTAACATTTAAAACATACTGACATGCACATTTTATTTGAGGTATATAGATGTGATGTATAAAAGCAGGGCCGTATGAAGGCATGTAAGCCAAGGGGGTAAACACATTTACCGTCCCAAAATTCATGTTTGGTCCCGATGTATATACCGTAAATTTGTTTGTGCTGCGCGTGTAGCACACAAAATTTTTGATATTTTCAGCCATAAAATCAATATAAAACCTTGATATTTGTGCTAAAATTGGCTTATTTTGACTAAAAATTTACGGGACAGTAAAAGTAGTAAAATATCACCCTGATATTTTTATATTTGTCCCACCAGCGTCTCGCTTTTTCGAGCCAGGGGGGGGCAAGTGCCCCCCCCCCGCTTCGTACGGCCCTGTATAATAGATAGACCATCAGTAAAAAAGACAGCTTAGCAGCAAGAAAGATTGCTCAGCAGTATACATGTGTACACTAGCAGGGCCTGTGTTTTACAAACCCTGTCACACATTCAATGAAGTGGTGTTAAGAATACGTCGATCCTGGGTTTCCCAACCGCAAATCAATCTTTACTGAAATTTAATCCCACAATGCACTGATAAAGCATAACGATGCACCCAAATAGGCGCGAAATGGATGTGCACTACCACCCATCCCAAACAACAATTGAAATTGCCCGCTTTTATGCATATGAATTGCAGGAGCTAATGTTACGGCTTAAAAGTTTTATATAGGCAATTTTAACTGTGTTTTGGCTAAAATTTCAGTAAATATTGATTTCCAATTGGGACACCCAGGATCGACGTATTGAGCAGTATATGGGCAAGTTAGCTCAGGCATCAATCCATACACCAGCTCAGCTTTCAAGGGTGCCACAACAAATATATACACAATGTACTTGAGCAATCTGATTGGTATCAACAATATTTGGGTAATAGTCTCTAGTGATGAATCCAACTTGGTGCACAAGAAGTAAATTCGACATTTTTATTTTGGGGCATCCATGACATACACTTAGGCACCAACATGAAGGTATCACGCCTTCACAAAGTATCTGACAAAAACCAAAATCATGCTCTATTTATAAATTACAACAGATACTTGATGAATACATCATACCAAATTACCATATGGTTGATCTTTTGTAGCAAATATTTTGAAGAAATTGGTTTACATTATCAGATTTTTTATAAACACTTGTATGGCTGAGTGTTGATGGAGTATGTCTCAATGTTCTCTTAATTTGCATTCATGATTGGGACATGTGAATAGCATGGCAATAAGGTAAAAAAAAATTGTTTGGTTGCCCTCCACCGACCGATGTCTCAAATCACTACAAGAGGTATTTGATTGTTTTGATTTGGATGTCGCGGGGGAAGTTGTGAAGGCTGGAGTGGCCGATCGACCTAGCGGTCTGTGGAAGAGTAGTGAAAAAAACAAGGAAAAAAACCCAAAAAACTGACCGACCGACCCTGTTTGAAAAAAGCTGTGGAGGGCAACCAAACAATTTTTTTTTTGGCCAAAGAAATAGAAATAAACAAATCATGCACTGTCGGTACGTGCATAAGTTACGATACGCAGAACAGCTTAACATTAGTGCCTCTTCCCTTGGGAATTTTATACATCACATATAAACCTACAGAAGCACTTTACCATTAGGTGACAGTTATGAAATCATTTTGTTTTTCAGTAAAATTCACGTAACTATATATTCATAAATATGAAAATAATAATTTGAATAATTTACATAATTTAAGATTTGTTCATCTACATCATATTCAGTAGAACTAGAATTCATTCAGTTTTCTGGCAATTAGTACTAGCTGATTTTGTCGAGGTAAATTTTCACCTCAAAAAAGTTAAAATTACACTTTACACAACAGAATTCACGTACCCTGTATACATTACAAAACTGACTGGACCCTTGTCACTTACGGTGGTTTCAGAGTAGTTGTCACGGTTGTACCTTGTAGTTGTGGCAGAAGTCGAAGCATTTACAATTTTGAGTTGTCATGATGTAGCACGACTCATTTACATATTGCCGCGATGGTTTGTCATGAGAAAAGTTTAATTTATTCCAACTCAAAATGATGTGTCATTATTTGTAACCTCAGACAAGGTAATCGATATATCCACTTGTCGTGATTGCTTAAAAAAATTTTAGGTGCGACAAAGTCGAGTTTGCACTGCCACTTGAAATTTTTGCCGCCACACTTGTTGTGCAACCACCATGACAGACACTCTGAAACCAGCTTTTGTGCTTCACTATAGGCAACAAAATAATTTATTGGACAGTTTAAACAGAAATTCAGAGTGCAGGGCCCCATTGTTTGTAAATGAAACCCGTACCATGGATTTTTGTTTAAATTGTCCAATAAATTATTGTTTGGTCTATAGCCAAGAACTCAGATTCCACTCTAATCACAAGAAGTCAATATTTTGACTAAAAACGCGCATCACCTTCAGCGATTGCTCGGTGTGCTTCAAAAGCCCAGTGCTCAGGGATGCCATTTTTCAGCAATAATTGTGTAATAATTTGATTGAAATTGTTGATCCTCACATGTAAATTGCATGAAATGGTCTGAAATTGAATTCGAATTGTAGGAGTTCTTATTGCAGGAAAACTGGCATCCCTGAAATAAAGTACATGTATAAGAGCTCAGCATTTAGCTATGCCTAGAAAATTGGGAAGGAACTTCCTGATTTCCACATTTTTTCCCACCATGACCCTGTTCAAAAAGGAATGCTATATGGTTAATCACAGTGGATACATGGATCTCAAAATGTATTTTGGAACATGTGAAAGCTATCTCGTAAGACTTATTACATTTATGAGATACCGGGGTACTACATTTTGTACTTCTTAAAAACTAACAATCTATGTCACATTTTTAATTTTAACTTATTTTTTTAGGCATGCTATCACGTGATGCATGTATCTTCTATTATAGGCCTACATTAACCCGTTACATACTGTTTTTGAAGTTTAAAGGAAACATAAAGCAATACTATTAAAATTGTGATCAGAAATGTTTTTGACGAAAAACATCCTAAAATGAAGGAATGTGATTATCTAAAATCATTTTCAAGTGTATTTTGTCAAAAGCTTGTTTTGCCAAAGAAATATCCAAGGATAAAAAGCACACGCACAAGCACCTCCTATATAAATACACATGGAATTAAATTCAGGATCCCTAATTGAATTCAACAAGTGGCCATAACAGAAAAAGTAAGCATGTTTTAGTCAAATCATTTGGAGGGTAATAATATTTCTACCAAAAACAAAAATAATACGCTAAAAAGTCATGGGTGACCGGGGGGCGCTTCATATTCATTTTAACACATTATAGTATTGCTTTAAATGACATAAAGACACAATTTTCAACATTATATACAGTTTCAAAGTTTTTGATGAGTGAAACACAATTCAATTAAAATGATTTCAGAAAAAGATATGCAATCAACTTGTCCATAATTTAGGTGAAAATCTTACAGTTTTGTAATCACCATTTGGAATTTTTAGACATCAAAAGTATTGAAATCCCACATACACGGTTTTGAATTTGCAATAAAGACAACTACAATGACAAAACTGTTATATAATTAGGCCACACTAATTAAATTGTTTGTCTCAAAGCTGCCGCGCGCGTTAGTTTAATTGTGCACATTAACATCGCCAAATTGTCCAAATTTGAATTTTTCTTCTAAATATTTTTATATTTTTCAATTTCGTTAAATAAAACCAACCGAACATCACAAATCGCAATCGTGTCATCGCAAAATGAAAACAGCGTAACATACTTAAAGACACTGCCGTAGTAGCCAGTTTAAATATCAATGGATGGAAAATGAATGGCGAAAATGGCAAGTGTAACGCCTGGTATTGAAGTTGTAATTTTTTTTTTTTAAATAAACAAATAAAAACGCATTCCGCATTAGGTTTTGAAATTTAGGTGAGCTTTGAGACAAACAATTAAATTAGTGTGGCCTGAGTAGGATCCAAGTGCCAATTCTTTGCAGCAGCAATGGTTTGTTCTGATCAGATAAGTGTTTGGAAATTATGGAAAAACTCAGCCCTGAATGTCAGAGTGAACACTTTTGAATTTAAATCATTACTCTTATAATGTTCATGATTGTGTGAGGTATAATCTAATAGTTAGCTATTGGCTACACTTAAATTTAGGTATGGCAGTAACATTGAATAGATTCATCAGGATTGGTAGATAAACATAACATTAAAAGAGTTCTGTATACTAATCCATTTAGTTGACTCACCATTTGGTGGACATTTCAAAAACACCTGTTGTCTTTCTCAACACTTAATTAGACTGAAGTGCCGACTCCGACGCTAGTTGATGGTTTCCATTTTTTTTAGGATGTTTTGATGACTTTATCACACTCGTTACTTTTGCTCTCAATTGTGTGCTAAAGTTGCTTGGTAGGTTTTTGTACGCTATTTCGATGGCCAGAAGAAACTCTTCCGCAGGAATTTTATCCGGCAAAACAGCAAAGTTTAAACCTTTGGCCCGAACAGAAGTTAGGGCATCATTAATTATCAAAATCTGGCAACACTGTCGCTAGGAAACCATCAACTAGCGTCGGAGTCGGCACTTCAGTCTAAGTGTTGAGAAAGACAACAGGTGTTGTTGAAACGTCAACAATATGGTGAGTCAACAAAATGGATTAGTATACAGAATTCTTTTAATGTTAGGCTTGACTTCAAGGGACTAACGTAGGTGAATTGATACTCTACATGTATTTTGGACCCCTGGGTTAATGTCATTGGCATGACAGTCAAACTGCTGCTCATGGAGGAGTAGGTGTTGTCCTGGGTGTAGCAGGAATTGAAGTCCCCCGTTCTAATTGTCCGGGTTGTGCAGTAAAGTATAGGCTAACAACTCTCATGCACCATTAGCTTCACGCTTTTAATTCCGTTATGGTCTATGGAAGGCAGACTACGATTACTTTCACACCAGGTTGTTCCTCATGACTTGGGCACAGATGTTACACTTTGGGGCTCATCTTAAAGGTGTAGGTTCCTATTTCAACATGTGTATAATTTACTTTAACTGACTAAACTTGACCTCTGAAATGCATTGTGCAGGTTTGAACCTTAGCTTGTGTCTTGTTTTCTCTTGAGAGGCAAAAGAAAGTATGCAACCCTTGGGATGAGGCTGTTATGTAAATACAAAAGAAATAGAAAATAGGTATACCACTTAATTTTAAATTTTGTGCTATATCTCCAAAACTATAAAGAATTTTGAGGTGAAATTTTGGGATTTATAATCAGAAAAATATGGGCTTTCATTTGAGATAAAAAAAATATACATATTTCCGGTTGAGCCCTCGGGGATGAGAATGTGATCGGAACCTACACCTTTAATGAAATCTGCATATCTTGCTAATGCTATGGTCACATAACGACCAGCTGCCGACCGATGTCTGGTAATTGGAAGGAAGTCGGAATGCTGAAACATTTGTATGACATGGTGAATGCTTGCATTGCCCGGTTGGTCACCGGTCAGTGACCGCTGAATTTCTACCTGGTATGACGCCGTAAACACATTGTAAACTTCGCCACAAAGTTATGTGATAAGGTTATGCGACCAGGGTATAAGCTGTAAGCACAGATATGCAATATAAAATTGACAACTTTGATTACAGCACTGCACAAGAAAGTTAAATATAACAATTAATTGTGCCAATGAGCATTACAGTGTGGCAAAAAATAATTAGTGGCGGTAAGTTTACAGCACTGAACTGCAGTGAATTACGAACAAACCTGTAATTACATTTCAATGATCATACATTGTTTTTAACATTTGGAGCAGGATCTATACAGGCCTTAAATGTAACTGCACTGGTATATTACATGTAGGCAAAATTCATTTAGTAAACAAATTACTTTTTCTGTAGCTTGAATATCTTACATGTATGGATAAAAATTCAAGTACTATAGAAAGAGCAAAATTTTGCTTTCTTTATGAATTCAGCCTATAATGAGAATACAGTAATTTCTACAATGGAACAATATTCAAAACTGACATAGTCCATCTAGATGGACCTCGCTCGTCGGGCTTCGCCCTCCGCTCACACTTCTCGTTCGCTGCGAGG
>JXSR01S040413.1:54170-88846 GCA_000969725.1 Ophiothrix spiculata | reverse complement strand
TTGACAAGGTCATTCCACTAATCCCACTGAAAATCTCTAATACCTCTGAAATTATCTCTGAATTACGCTGAAAGTACCCTGAAATTTCATTAAATTTCAGCGTTACTTATTTCAGCGTTACTATTGGCTTTTCAGTGATTTTTTCAGTGATTATTTTTCCTAGTGACAGGCCTTAAATGTAACTGCACTGGTACATTACATGTAGGCAAAATTCATTTAGTAAACAAATTACTTTTTCTGTAGCTTGAATATCTTACATGTATGGATAAAAATTCAAGTACTGTAGAAAGAGCAAAATTTTGCTTTCTTTATGAATTCAGCCTATAATGAGAATACTGCAATTTCCATAATGGAACAATATTCAAAACTGACATAGTCCATCTAGATGGACCTCGCTCGTCGGGCTTCGCCCTCCGCTCACACTTCTCGTTCGCTGCGAGGTCCATTCAGATGGACTAAACTGACATCAATACTAAAACAAATTAAGTTGAAAATTACATAGATTCAAGCTTCTCAGCACTATACCAATAACAGCTAGACCAGTTTTGTTCCAAATGCATTAGTATGTTGCCATCAAGAAGTTCCAGTGCCAAGTTGCCAACGTCACCCAAGCATCCACGGTGATTTGTCTTCCGCAAAGCAGTACAGGTAGAAAGAATTAACCTGTTACGGAGACTGATTACTAGAGTTAGTCTTTTACACATGACTATAATTCATGCCACATATGTATGTACAGAAAAAAAGAATGTTCATGCATTTCAAAGAATGAAATGAATAATAATCATACGTAAAAGGATAACACATATGTATAGTCTTTGCAACAGATCCAACGACTTCTAATTCCATATGCAAAAAAAGAGTACGACATACACTAAAGTTAGACCTGGAAAAGTGGAATTTGATCTTTAAAAAAAAAATACACTTTTTGTGGTTAAAATTGTGATAAGTTACATGAACATTTACACTGATTTAATAAGAATTTGATTTACTGTTCTAGAATGTCCATCAGAAATCATTTTTTTCGAGTAGATCAAAATTTAGCTTAGCCCAGGATTAACGTTTCTCTCTACACTTTTGTGCATATGGAACCCAACTGTATTGAACTAGAAAGATTTCTAGAGTTTATCAAGGTTTACTAGTACTTGGAGAATCATCACTATATAATTCTAAAAAGGCATAAATTGCAAAAGCTGATACTCCTAGAACCACTATAACGACGAAGACGATTGATCTCCACGTTACGGTAATATCGGATAGACACTTGGACATGTTGCTTCCGGTTCGTCTAAGCGGATAAAACCTAGGCACGGTAAGCTCTTTAGTCACTTCGTCCAAAGAATCTTTGGAAGTCTTTGTTTGTTCACATATTTTCTGAAGGTCCCTGTCCATTTTCTTTAAAAATTTCTTCTTGTCGCTCTCATCTTTCATTCGTATACTTATAGTCCTATAGTAGTGTTCATCGCCGCTTTCAAAGTCGCTAGGGGAAGTAGGATCTTCGTCCAAGCTTGTCACGGATGAATTCAAGGCTGCGTCTCCCGTTAAGGCCACTGGGCGGCGTCTTCGTTCTTCCTCCTCTTCTTGTAGCAAGCCATGAAGTCTTACGGGTACTTTGATTTTTTTCAAAGCGTGGAAGTCTTGGTCGCTGATTAGATTGTTAACTCGTTTAATCTCCGATATCTGCGTACAAAATGACAAATGAGAAAAAGAAAATCAAATTTGACATAATATTAACAGTGAACACAATGTAAACTCGCGCTCTAAAGTATTTCCGCACAATTAAAAAAAGGTCAAAAACCTCGTTTTTTATATTAAACGACCTAGAATCATCAAAGATTCCTACTAGTACAGTAGAGGTAACTTATCTATTTAATATAAATAAATCAATGTTTCTTTTAATATTTGATCTTCCATATGCACTATAAAAATGGCTTATTTCATGGACCATACAAATACACCACAAGTACAAATCTCATTACTATGTAACTTATCAATTTTTCATAACCTCATTATTACCTTGTAACAGGATAAAATATTTTCAGGTTGTAAATAAGTCTTAGTTGTAAAACACAAGTTTTAAAACAAATGCGCAGATATGTATAAACTCAGTTTTTTATGTTCAGACGAAAGTTAGTAATATGCATTACATGCCATATTTTCAAATGCAATGAATGCAATTCCAGAATAGTTACTTCGATAATTATACAATATAGAATCAAAATCTTTTTTCTACAATTCGCTTCCAGACAATATAAAAGAGATTCTCAACAAGCTAAGTTTCAAACAGGCTGTTAAGGCCCATCTTGCTAGCTGCTCAAAGGCCCGAGATCTGGCTGCTTTTGTTTAAACTTATTCCCTTATATTATTTTTGTTGGACCCCATTGGAAATAAGTTTGCAAGAGTAGCCTTTATGGGTGATCCAAGCATATGTTGGTTTTGGTACTGATTTTTAATTATTTGCTTTTGTATGTTTTTAAAGCCTTTTCAGGTAAGTTGATAATTTTGTTAATGATATTTTGTATGTTTTATTAATATTTAATGTTTTTTCTTTGTACCACATATGCTGAATAAATAACAAACAAACAAACAAACAGACTCTGTCAAAAAATGATGAAAATTGGATAAACGCCTTTTGAGATATGGCTGAATAAACGTTTTGTGCGGAACTACTTTAGAGCGGCAGTGTATGGTAGCATAAAGGTAAACAACAACTGAAAAAGAAAACCTAAAAATATCCAAATTTGACTTGCATAAAATTGCATTCACTCATAACAAAATAACTTTGTAGTGCCATCTGCACCAAGACGGTCAGTTTTCTCTATTTTTAGAGTCAAAATCAAGAAAAAACACTTAAATTTGCTTTTCAAATCATGAAAAATTGGCCAAACCAAGTTAAAAGTTATCTTCACTTTTAATAATAAATGTGTAACACTGTAAATGTTTGTTTTATGACTGGGGAGCAGTGAAATTCTAGCAACTTTTTCAAAGCGAGGTCAAGGGTTTTAAGAGTTCATAATTTCATAATGTCCCAATTCCCCCTCTTAAAGTAGTTGATGGACAGACGCTAAGAAATCATGATGTATGCTTTTGAAATTTAAAAACCACGTGCTTGTAAACCTCATATCGACCCATAGTCTTGTGTTACTGGTTTTTACAGTGCGAAACATGAAATTCTAGCAACTTTTTCAAAGCGAGGTCAAGGGTTTTAAGAGTTCATAATTTCAATGTTTCTTAGTCAATTGTCAGAAACAGGGTGTCAAATGAAAGCTGAAATTCCAGCGCTTGTACACTTTTGGATTCACACCATCTGTAAAAGGGGCATTTGAATATGGCAGGAATTTGATACTGTAATGAGTATACTGAAAAATATGACAATTCTATTTCTACGCATATTAATTAGCTAATTTACATATTTCTAAAGCAAAAATTTATGTCTTTTTTTCAAAAAATGTAACTCTTCAAAAGATCACAGAAATGCATGTAGGGCCATGCGTTTTTAACACGCCACCCATAGTGTTACATCCCCAAATTACAGAGTTTTGAGACCAATCAAGATACAATTTAGAATATCTCTGTAACTATCCATCCTAAGCTAGTAAAAGTATGCATTTTTGGAAAGCTGAAGGTCTATTAAAACAACCTACCTACGTATATTTCAACACATTATACAGGGTAACCTTGAAAATATACAGAGTGATAAAAAGAAAAAAAGTAGTCCATTATACTGCCAATTGATTACTTGCATTGGAAAAGTGGAAGTAAACAATTCTATTTTGGATAGAGGGTAGACTAAGCTTATTGAGGTTTGGGGAAAATATTTAAATGCTGTGTCGTAATCTCTGCATACAGGGTGCTCAAAAATGTTCAAAAAATAAACCACAATTTGAAATAAACCTTAATTGCTTTAACTTGTACATAAAAAATAACTGCATATTTGGATTCCTCATCAAATTTCATTTCAGAAAATGTATACTTTTACTTTGATAGGTAAACTAGTACTGTGGCCTATACATCTTTAAATTTTTAATTATCAGCACAAATAAATCTACCAAATACTGTATTTTTAAAAAGAAATTCAATGAAAATTTTGCTTCTGTGAGAAAACGCCAAATGTTACAATGTTTACAATTATTCTCATTGGGGGGGGGGGGGTATTTGAATCGGTACCTGGCGTGATTCACCTGTTTTGAATGCGTTTTGGTCATGCAGAAACTTTTCATACAGAGATGATAACAAGGCACCGCATTGAAAACGGACGGTCAAAATTGAATCTCAGCTTCAACCGGATCAGATCCTGATACCATTAAATTGTGTGCTTTACATTATACCACTAACAGTACCCTTACAGTGCAAAACACGCTGCAACCGCACTGCAAATGGATAAAAGGAACCTGACCTTAAAGTTGATATAAAATGGTTTGAATATCTGAGACCCGTGAAGAAGTTTACATTTGTTACGCTGTTTATAGATTTAGAGAATAAAAGATGAGATTTATTGTTTTGCCTGTCATCTATTGTCTCATAATGGATGGGCGTACATTATTTGAGTAATGGATGCCCCGCAGGGGGTGCCCATTACAAAAAAAATAATGTACTAAGTCAAGTCATGGTGCCAGGAGTAAACTCTAACAACCACTCTCATCCGCCCCGCTGATCCAGGGTGTTTTTGCGATGTTTTTTAAATATCAATGTTTTTAAAACTTGAATGCAAAAGATAAACGGCGATTTTACTTTTTGTGCAGAGTTTTCATGTTCTTTCGAGAACGCTGTATAAAATGCAGTTTGATAAAATGTACAGTTAGCTATTGTTGTTTCAAATAATTCTCGGATATGAAAATTTCGAGCCTTGCGTAGCACAATTGCGTGTGCATTTTACGCAAGTACCCAGCGCTTTCCAGGCACGCGTGATGTCGCGGCACTGTGGATTACTGATTGGAAACGGTGTTGCGTACTTCCAGGTGTCCCGTTCTTGTCACAAATTGTGAATACGCGGTGGCTGCGTTCAGAAATCATGCTCATGTCTGAAATTTATTTGAAACAATAATAGGGACTAGGGATGGTCACTTGCTTTCGGCTTTTAAATTAAAGCAAATGTTAAGCGGATTTCGTACCATTTCTTTCGTGTTAAACATGAAAAATAAAAAAATAGCCTAGGGAAAAGTCAGGGTTTGCAGTTCCTTTCGAGTTATGCGGTTTTACGGGTTATGCGTTTTCGAAATTTCGTGTTACTGAGTTTCCTCTGACACTGTAGTTCAAATGAATTATGATGATTTTACCTTAAATTTATATCTCTGAAAACAGCTTGATCAATTTCATGATCAAATTTCTAAATTTATCCTTACCGGCACACCATATTGCAGAGCAAAAACTTGCAAAGAGTCCCCTGGTAAAATATGTCTTTCAACAATTTTATACAAAGTTTGTCCAATGCGAATTTCGTCAACAACATCAGCTGATGAATTGTCATCAGCTCGAGTTCTGGACAGATCGTTTGAATGTGTTTTCTTCTTTCCTCTACCACGAATTTCTGGCAACTCAATCGAGTTGTCAGTGTTGATCTCTTCTTCAGTGACATCTGAATTCCCAAATACATAAACATGGCCCTTCTGGACGTTTTGTACTTCACCGGTTGTTGGTAAATATTCCAGTCTACGATCACTGATTGATCGTGGACCAAGCAAACTGGTCATCCTATTCGATGCGTTTTTCACCGTCTTTTTACACATTTACATCTTATCAATAGAGCTAAATTGATAGATAACTTCAAGAACAATGTATCTCCGTATTCTGGATCTTTTCGAGAGTATGTAAATTCATGTTTTATACGTTTAAATTGACCATTATAACACTGTCAAACTCTGTTTGTCGCTGACATGGCACTGCTGTGTGTGGCATTGACATTACTTCCGGTCACCTTTGACATTGTAAACATTTTGACGGAAAACGCGCGAGGGCGTCTTGAAATTTGGAAGATGGCGCTGAATTCGGAGAAATAACAATGTTTTTGTGCACAAAAAACCTCCTTTTACCACTCTCTGAAAGTTGATCTTCAGCTCAGATACTCCCGTAGAGATAGGTATGTATTAAGGTAAACTATTTTCGGTATTCTGTTACGTGTTTTTTCCTTTTTTTTAAGCTTACTAATACTTAAGTTACTAATTTACAAGTTCAGCAGCAGACTTGTGAGCAGTAGCCTCAAGTTAACACAGCCACAGGCCTTCCGATGCACATACATCTATAGACCTTTTTAAACAGCGATCGGAAAACTTCGGAAAACATGGTCACGTGCCACTGACACAGCAGTTGCAGTCGGCAGACGACAACACAATGAAATAAAATGAAATAGTACCGCAAAAGTTAGCTAGGTAAACAAAAAAATTAAAAGTTTTTTTGATAATTATGAAATTTATTTCATTTTGTATGAGCTAATTGAAAGAAATCTAACAAGCCATAAATGACCTCTTACTTTGAGACTTGTGGTTGCTGAGATACATCAATTTTATTGCTGGAATTTTTGGGCCCTATAACAACAGAAAAACTGTGCAAAAAGAGGGTGATTAAGTCAAATTTCATGAAAAATAAGGCTTGAACAAAGTCAAAATCTAAATGGATCCAAGAAAATACTATAGATTGAGAAAATAAAAAAATTATTTCTTTTTTAAGATTAAATGATATAGTTTTACATAATGAGGGGGAATATTTTACTTAAATCTGGGTCCGAAGTGCGCCACCATTGGTGATGTATTTACCAGTAACTACAAAAGTGCATGATAAAAACGGCAACGTTCGTCGTTGTTGGAAACATACTGTCGAAGTGTCGAAATTTGTCAAAAGATGAGGCACAGAGGTACTGTTTATTTCCCGGAAACGATCGAAATTTGTTCAAGCTTCGGGCATCTTCGGAAAAGATCGGTTTGAAAAGGACTATAGACTATAGGCCTGAGAGAATCGAGGTGAACATTTGGCAAGATTTGCTAAGTTCAAAGTTGTGATTTCAAGAAATTGGAAAAATGTAATTAAAAACAATTTGACCATCAAATACTAAAATAGGGAGGAGAAAACGTTCATTGACAAGAATGAGGCACTCGATCATCTAAATACATCATAATCCATACTTAAATCGCAAAACGGGAAAAAAATCGCTTACTGCAGTTAAGAATCGTATTCTACAACGTGGTAAACAAAAACATTTTCCAAACGCTAGTTCAGCATTAGCCTCAGTTTGAGGCCCATGGCAGGCTTTTAATGGTAAAAGCATAGGCCTAATGTTTAACATGTTTTCTTCCTCTCCCCTTGTACATGTAGTCTATAGTATTCCATGAAAAAGTTTCCTCTCCCCTTGTATTATAGTATTCCATGAAAGTTTAATTCTACTAGCTGGCCAAAGGGCCTCAGTGATATTGTAATCCCTTCTACGGTCAGCGGTAGAAGCCAATCACTGTTGAGCACTCATTTTTTTACAAGACTTATATCAGGCCACATTTGGAATATTGCATCCAGATTTGGAATCCATGGATGGGTAAGGACATCCAAGTGCTAGAAAAAGTTCAGCGATGTGCCACAAAATTGGTTCCTCAGCTGAAAAATCTGCCCTATGAAGAACGTTTGAAGACCCTAAATCTTTACTCTTTGGAAAGAAGAAGAGAGCGAGGAGACTTGATAGAAACCTTCAAAATCCTCAAAGCATTGAAAGACTGGACAGCAAGGATTTCTTCAAGCTAGCAGACGAATCATCAACCACCAGAGGGCACAGCTTCAAATTGTACAAACCATCACTAAAGAAAAACCTTGCCTGCAGGAAGAACTTTTTCAGCCAGAGAGTGATTTACGCCTGGAATTCTCTCCCTCAAAATGTCGTCAGTGTGAAAACTATGTCAGTTTTCAAGAAAGAGCTCGATTCTCACTGGGAAGACGAAATGTCAGGATATGGGGTCAAAAAGGCATTGCATATGTAACATTACAACCCATCAAACTGTCAGTAGTAAGTAGTAAGTAGCAGTACTGCAATGCAGTGTTGTCATGGTCTGATGGTTGTGACTGCTTGCATGCATTATAATTTATATTCTTAGTCAGTGAGTGCAATTTTATTTCCTAATAAGGAAGTTAGGCCATCCATTTAGATGATATATGACAGTGCGTTCAGCGTGAAACACAGTGGAGCCGCACGTTCAAAATAATGGCGCGATGAAGGTTACGCACACATCCGGCGCGAACAGCTTTACTGGGTTTGGAATAAATTTCATGTTTGAATAGGGGTGTACATTTTTTTCCAATAATAATGGTTATAGTTTTTGGCAATAATTTTTACATTGATTTATTTTGGTTTATAAATGACTCAAATTTGTGACTAAGAATGAGAATAAAAGATGGCGATTTATTGTTTTGCCTGTCATCTATCGTCTCATAATGGATGGGCGTACATATTTCGAGTAATGGGTGCCCCCGCATTACTCAAAATAATGTACGCCCATCCATTATGAGACGATAGATGACAGGCAAAACAAAGCTAATTTGCAGTATATATTGTACTAGCTAGCTGGGCGATTGCACCGAAATGTCAACCCAAGACAAGAGTCAAAAAATCAAAAATGAAAATTCACTGCGATCTAAAATTTAAATAAAGCACCTATTCGAACAAAGAGTTAAACTTAAAAAGCCAATACTATAAGATTTTGATCAAAAATGTTTTAGAGTAAAAACATCATAAAACGGAGGAATGTGACTATCTAAAAGCATTTTCAACTTGTGTATTTTGTGAAAAAAATTGTTTTGCCACCAAATAAAAGCACGTGCATGCTTTCCAATACTAATATATGTGGAATATAATATCGGGATTCCTAATTTAATTCAATAAATGGCCATAACAGAAAAAGTAAGTCTAAGATGGTCTGTACAGACATACTTAAATGGCAGTTTTACTACATAGCATTTCCCATGACTTGACACTAAAAGTCATGGTGCCAGGACTAAGAGTTGATGACGTATTTTGACATACGGTCACGGTGCCGGGGAAGGTAAGGTTCCCCTACTCTTAACTGGAACAGCCGTAGCTTAGCCCGTGAAGTTCTTTTACATCCGACAGTGTGTCAGGAACACTTCAGATGGGACCAACAGCTTTACCTGCCTTACGAAGCTCACGAAGCAAGTATAGTAAAGTTTCTTGCTTTAGGAGACAAGGAGACGTGCCGGGACCGGGGCTCGACCCCAGGATAGATGTAGTTCATGTGATTACGAGTCCAATGCTCTAACCACTCGGCCATGCTCCCCTTAATTTTGTAAAGTGTTAAAAATGAAGCGCCCCCTGTCACCCATGACTTTTGATTTTTTTAGCATATTGGGTTTGTTTTGGATAGATATTATTAATACCCTCTAAATGATTTTGCCTAAATATGCTTACTTTTTTGGTTATGGCCATTTATTGAATTAAATTTGGGATCCCAAATTTAATTAATTCCATGTGTATTAGTATAGGATAGCATGCATACACATGTATAATGCTTTTTATCCATTTTTTGGTGGCAGGGGCGTCGGAACCGCGTGGGCCATGTGGGCTTTGGCCGCACCACTTTTCAGCCAGAAAAAAGAAAAAAAAAATATTTTGAGGCTTTTTATTATATTCCTAACAATAAGTTATACCCCACAAATAGTACTGTACAAATTTGTTTTTAGTAACTATTGTCTTCTTGGACTTTAATAGTTGTTTCTTTATTCATGTTGTTTTTGGTAACTATAGGGGCCACAGGCCGCACCACTTTTACCAGGGGCAGCACCACTTAAAAGTGACTTTTATTTTCCTTCCGACACCCTTGTTTGGTGGCAAAACCATTTTTTGAGAAAATACACTTGAAAATAGATAGTCACATTCTTTCATTTTATGCTGTTTTTACTTTATAAACATTTTTGACCAAATTATTAATAGCTTTAAAGGTCAATATTTTAAAATTATAAAAACAGTTTTTATGCTTTTACGCCATGTTTTGATTGAATCAACTGTATGCCACGCCGGTAGTCTGACAAAGCAGTTTATAACACGCTTTGCGATTGGTTAAAACGAATGAAATTCATCAATTTAGCAATCGCGAGCCAATCAGTGAACTCTACGGCCTTCTTCGGCCGTGTCAAACAGATTGTTGTCCTATGTGTGTATAATTTTTATTTGACTGATGACTGACAATTCTGATTCTGTTCGATCAACGTGCAATGTAACTTAAGCTTTTCCACGGCATCGAAACAGCATTGTTGACAATACAGTTATTGTGCATTGTCCAGGCATGTCAAGGTGCGTGATAAATCACACTCGAGCAGCAGCATTTGGGCGCGCTAAGGCGCCTGAGCGCCTCAAAACACAAGGCCTGCTGAACTCCAGATCCGCCACATCCAAAAATTATAAATCATCATAGTAGTGTAAGATCTGATTGCAATGGCATCTGAAAATAAATTGCTTTGTTTTTTGTTTTGTTTTTATTTTGTTTTTATTTTTATTTTGTTTTTGTAATACAAGCTAACTAAAACGGGTGTGGGTTGGATAGTGATACACGAGTGCCTGCCTACATGCACATTCCCAAAGTACACCTTAACCAGCAGATTTATAAGTCCACTAGCATGATAAAAATATAAGGGGCACTGCGTGTGTTTATAAAATATACCCTTGGAATTCCCCAAATGCCCAGGGGTCCTTTGCAGTATCATCTCTAGACATGAGCCGGGTTGATCAAATGCTACCTACATTTCAAGCAAACAATCCGAGGTAGAAATTTATAAAAAAACATACCATAAACAGTTGATAAATTGCGACAAAACTACCGAAAGATACCAATTTTTTAAAACATATAAGCGGGTGATAAAAAAAAACAACTAAAAACCACGAGGTATGCCGTTGACGCACTTACAAATATTGTGCTGATTACTTTAAAAACATCTAAAAAAAGCTATGAACATAAACACCACGTGGCAGAAAACAGCCAAACTTTAAACGCCGCCCGTCACCCACGCTGCACTTTAATTACCACATGCGCTGTCCGAGGTAATTAACATACGGGACTTACATTCTACTAAATCCCCCCTCTGATTGCCAACCACGTGGGTTGAGAGTGGCCAAACAAGATTTGGGCCCATCTCCCACGCTGTTAACAAATTACCACGCGCGCTGCACGAGGTAAGAATCGTAAGGAACTTACTTCTTTTGAAAAGCCCCCCTCTGATTGCCCACGCCCTTGCAAAATGTTTACCTCGTGAGCTATTACGCGGTATTTTATGAACTAAACTTACTTTTTTTGAAATGCCCCCTCTGATTGCCCTTTACCCCAACAGGCAATTTTGGGATGACCTAGCTTACCACAATTGAGGCATTTGTGTGGGAACCTACACAACTGTCTGGAGCATCCCTTTTCTGAATTAAAGTCGAAACAACTATACCTCTTGGGAGACTCGGGGTAACCCTGTTGCCCACAACTGTGCCCGGGGCTGCCTGAGTAATCTGACTTTGTTAGGCAAATTGGTTGGGCTGGAAATTTCCCCGGCTTCTGAACTGACCCCCAATAAGCGGATTCTCACTGTAAAGTGAAAGTTCCTCGTTTTGGAACTAGTCCTCGTTTTTCTAAAACGAGTAGGGTACTCGTTTTAGAAAAACGAGGACTAGTTCCAAAACGAGGAACTCTCACTTTACAGTGTCTGACGATCTATGACAGTTTTGCTAACATTGCTGCTCACAACAAATAAAAACCAAAGCTCAGAATCGATGGTGGCCCAAGATCTTGATGGATTTCGTTGCTGACGCATTCTAAAATTAGAATCGTAGAGCCGCCAACCCGATCTCCCAAATCTGACCGCTGCTGACCTTATTATATGAATGTACTTGACCATCTCTTGTGCCCTTTTTGGATGAAATTCTCGTCCACGCAGCCAGTGAATTAATCTGGACCTTAGTGTTGGGTTTTAGAACTGCATGGCCCTCTGTGTCTACGGTCAGTTTCATTTGCCTAGCCTCGTCTTCCGAATTTAGCTCTCCCCAATTTTCCAATAACAGACCCAGGTCAATGTATTCCCCCTACCAATTTTTTCCCGGAGAGACTTGGATACCCCTTCCCCTAGCGGAGAGTCCACCCAACATTTCCTGCATCGTAATATCTTTGGTTAATGAGTCATCAAGAACAGGAAAACCGTCATCGAGATACAGTGTTCGAAATACCACGTGCGCGCATGCACAAAAACAGGTATGCTCGTTTATGAAGAAAAGTTCGGCGGTTTCACAAGCTGAAAAAGAGGATATTGCGGATGTTGCTTCTGAATCTCCGGCAGAATTTGCACCTGAGAAAAGTATACATGTGTTGGTCGCACAGTCATAACAGAAGTACATCATGTAAGACAGCTGAATCGGAGCTTGTTTTGGCAAATTGTTACATGCAATGCCGAAATTATTTTGTGCAGCTAACTTTTTGACGTTACATACACATATGCATGTGGTGAAAATTTTGTATTTCAAACACTGTGGAGATGTATTGAAAATTTGCAGCCAATATATCTACATCGGAAATTCTTAATCGCATAGGCTTGTTACTTTGATATAAATAAGCAAAGCTTATTTGTAAATTATTTCTTTTTCAATTATTCTTTTCAGAAGAATGAGTGACCAGTCCAAGAAGAGAAGTCCATCAGAGGGCAGTGACTTAGTAAATCCACCCAAGAGAACAAAGGTGGAAGATGGCAGTAAACAAGCACACAAAAGAAATAGCGATGGTGTAAGGAGCCATGACAAAGCGCCCTCAAGCAGTGAGAGTAATCTGATAAAGAAGAAGAGACTGAAATCCTCGACAACAACAAAATCTGAGTATGAAGATACAGGTTGGTGCGCTCCATCAGAGTTCACCAAGCAGGTGGCTGGGAACAAATCCCAAGATCCCCAAAAGGACTGTGAAGAAGTTCTTGGATTGTTAGATGAAATATCCAAAAATTCCAAGCCTCAACAAGCCATAAAGTCAGACTTATTTAATCAAGATCGACCATCAGGATCAGGATTGGGCGACGCTTCGACGATTAACAAAAATGACTTGGCATCTCTTTCATCAAACATGGGAAGAGATAATGAGGGTAGTGTTACTTTTGAAAGCCCATCGTCTTTATCTAGCCCTGCTTTAGTTATTTCTACAACGCCGCCGAAGAAACTTGGGTCGAAGAAACGAAAAGTGAAGGGAGCAGGGAGCAGTCAAGGGAAAAAGAAAGCTCCTGGGACTCAAGACAGGTCTGCTAAACTTCTCAAGATCGCTACTAGGCAACTCATCCACCGAACTCCCTCTAAAAATAGGAAGACTAAAACTCCTCAAAAATCATCTAGCAAAGATAAGTCTCCAAAGAAATCTCAAAGAATAGGTTCCATAAGCTTAAAGAAAGACAAAAAGAGGAAGAAAGTGATGCAGAAAATAGACAAATCCTCCGACAGTGATGACGATGATGGTGATGATGACGACGATGATGATGAGGGGGAGGACTCTTCGGATGATGAGTTGGAATTTGACAGAGAGCTTGAAGCCAGGTTGGAAGAAAATGCAGCGAAGAACAACTTGTCAGCAATCAATGTCAAGAGTATACTACATGTAAGTTTATGGGGCTTTTGAATTGGTCGGAAGAAGAGTGTTTGAAGATATTGTTGATTTCTTAAAGGAGCTTAGTTCGATTTTTCAAAATTTAGTTTTCAATGTCATATGAAATATGACCACTCAAGAGGTCTATATTTCAAATTTCAGCTGAATCGGTCAAACGGTTTTGATTTTATGGGCAGTTTTGTATTTCAGAGCTTCTTTATACGTTACTGTTTAGAATTAATTATGGTAACCATAATTAGACACATTTTCATATATATCGCCGAAACGGAACATAACTCAGCTGTGAAATTTCACATGGGTTGTGAGAAAAATATGAGCAATATTTTGGTACCAAAATCTTAAAAAGTTTGAAAAAATGTTGAAGCAATCGGACCATGCTCCTTTAATTCTTATATTCTGAACTCTGTGCTATACTTTGATCATCACTAAATAGGTGGGAAACGTTAGGATTTTCTTCATCGGCAAGCAAAGCAAATCCCACCCAGGCGGGCAACATGGATACCAATGCGTGAGTCACACATTTGATACACTCTGCGTTTACTGCAATTGTGCTGCGTTTAAGCTACGCACACACTTTTTTGTATCAATCCACGTTGTGAAGAGGCCTGCCTATTGAGTGCTGATCAAAGTATAGTCTTGAGTGTTTTGTTTCTAGAAACTTTAAAAAAAAAGCTGCATGGAGATTTTTGTCCACAAGCAGGCATTATAAGAAATGTTTGGAAAAAAAATTGGGATTTCAGGATGTTTTGGCAGAGATGGTTAACGCATGACCACATAATTTATTCATGCCAGTCATGACATTCCTATTTCAAGTTCAAGTTTAGTTTATTTCCACGTTTCTCAAGTTACAATCATATAATCATAGAACAATTCCCAAAAACGCATGAATTTTATACAATTTTCAAAATAAACATATCAGCTAAATCTTATACAAATAATATAAGACACATTTAGTAGATTACGATATGACAATATTATTATACAATATCAATTTGATCTACATAGTATCATAATAATTTGAATGCACTAGTAGTTCACAACAAGATAGTAGCTGAAGTTAAGAATTGAATATGTATGCTAAAAGTAAATTGAAACATGGTGGCGAGGCCAATAAACTCTTAAGAGCTTTTAGTCTGGCCCCACCTTAAGAAAGATATAAAAAGGGAAATTTGATGCCAAGGACATTACGGCACAAAACTATGCAAAACATGGAAGACAAGACAAGGAAGAATATGGACAAGATATAGGAAGAAACTACCTTACGGAAGTACTGACATCATTTCTAGCAGAACTAGCCCAACACAAGCGACATTGTTCCAAACAAATGATCTTGTCGGTAATGGTTCCACTAATTACACATACTAACACAATAGACATACACACACACAAAAAAAACACTTTTGTTTTTGTTTACAAGTTGAAAAAAAATAATGACAGTAATGACCTTCTGGTTTATTAATAGACTCTTTTCCCAAACAAATTGGTGTGATACTTCAAAGTTTTGCTTCATTTAAGTTACAGAGTACCAAAAGTACAATCTGAGACGTTATTTTAGTCTCAGGTGCAATACCAATTATTCCCCATAAACTGACCACCAAATGTGCTTGAACTAGTCTTTTGCAATGAAGTATAATTTACAAAACAAGAACATAATGCATTTTTAAGCATGACACAAATAATAGTTGTGCATAAGGATTGATACATATCTGTCTCTGCTTCTGATCTTATTTTATTTATTTTATTATGAAAACAACTGCTATTGTTACATTAATGCCTACTAATAAATAAAGGGTGCTTTTAGGGCGCAACATCTTCTGAAGAACTCAGAGCGCCAAACAATACGAGAACACAACACTAACATTCAGGGAAAGCAAGACAGAATAGGTGGGTTTTGAGATGGCGTTTAAAAACAGGAAGTGTTGGAATACTGCGAATGCTGTTTGGAAGCGAGTTCCATACAGAAGACGCAGCATAGTGGAACGAACGTTCACCGGCAGTTTTTTAAGTTTAAGTTAATCAAGTCAAAACGATTTATTTTCTTCACTCTTCTTAAGGACTGAAAGTACTTTTTGCTCCCTACATTTTAAAACATGTTACGCTTCATTCACTCACTTGATTTTCACTATTAAATTCAGCAATCTTTGTGTGGGGCATCTTTTCAGGCTATGAAAACTAAATTTTGACAAATTTCAAAACATTTAACCTGCGACTGAAATTTATCTCTGCATGTGGTTACCTGTGAAACGTGACCGTTGTAATAAAAAGCTTTATCAGAGTGATTGACAAAGGAGCCCCATAAATTGCTCATCAATGCAGAGTTTAAACTTGAATACCTGCGAGTGTTTGTTCTTTTCCTCTGTAAAAATACTCTTAAAATGCGTGGAACTTTGTGACATAAGGATTAATAAGTAGGCCATGTAAAATAATATGTTTGTTTCCGGTAACCCTTCCCCAAAAATGCACCCCAAAAGTGCTAATTTTATTGCTTTTCTAAAAAACAAAAAAATTCTTCACCCCCCCCCAGGAAATGGCCTCCCTAAGACGATTATTTTGAGAACTGATGACATCTGTTATGTAATCAGACATCCTGAAAATGTCCAATGTCTTTTAATGTTTGAAGAAAAGTTAGTGATTTTTGTTGCTCTTTAAATGCTATTTCATCTGAAAATTGTGTTGAAAGTACATGTTCCTAATGTCTTTTGTAAGCAATACAATTTAGGGGTAAAATGAAATATTTTCCTTACCTTCCGTTCCAAAAGTTTGAAAGCATAATTTGTTTTGGTAAAATAAAATGTATTCCCTTCCTTCCTTCCTTCCTTACCAAGATGTTCAAAGCATGTTACCAGAAACAAAATACTTTGAGAATAAAAGATAACGGGGACGCCCATTATGAAAAAATAATGTACGCCCATCCATTATGAGACAATAAATGACAGGCAAAACAATAAATCACCATCTTT
The DNA here is from genome assembly GCA_000969725.1 of Ophiothrix spiculata. Taxonomy (NCBI): domain Eukaryota; kingdom Metazoa; phylum Echinodermata; class Ophiuroidea; order Amphilepidida; family Ophiotrichidae; genus Ophiothrix; species Ophiothrix spiculata. The sequence continues at coordinate 72,291 of JXSR01S040413.1, read as the reverse complement.
TATTCTCATTCTTAGTCACAAATTTGAGTCATTTATAAACCAAAAGCGATGTAAATTATTGCCAAAAACTATAAACATCATCATTAGAAAAACGTACACCCCTATTCAAACATGAAATATTCCAATCCCTGTAAAGCTGTTCGTGCCGGATGTGTGCGTATACCTGCATCGCGCCGTGATTTTGAACGCGCGGCTCCACTGCGTTTCACGCTGAATGCACTGTCATCTATCGTCTCATAATGGATGGCCAAAATTCCTTATTAGGAATTTTGAACGCGCGGCTCCACTGCGTTTCACCCTGAATGCACTGTCATCTATCGTCTCATTATGGATGGCCAAAATTCCTTATTAGGAAGTAAAATTGCACTCAGTGACTAAGGATTTATTTTACTGGACCTTATTTGAATGTTGTCTGTTTTTCAGCATGTCATTACCAATGAGCATGTGTTAGCTATGGTGAGGAACACTATGCATGATATTGAGGAACCCAAGAAACCAGGCACTCCGGAAAAGACACCAGCCGTCTATGTAAGCTAGTATATACCTTTATCACTCAGTAGATAAAAATACAACGATTTCATTGGTTAAGAGCTAAAAACAATATTTCCGTATTGTATTAGATTTAAAAGTTCTATGTGATACTAAATCCTTTATGTGATACGAAAAAGTTGTATCATACGGCTCCTTTACCAGTCCAACTTGTATTGCTTTTAGAATATTATCACGCGCTGTTGTTATGCGTGCGAGACTAACTGCAACCCGTTGTACTACGCGATACTGATAGAAATAACGTGCACAACTGTCAATCAAGCCCGGAAAACTTTAAAACCCCGGAAAATTGATTGCAATGTTATAAAAAATATCAAAATAACCATTTTCAAAGCATTTTCCCTGGCATTTTCACGTTTTTGCTATCAAATTTTGTGTTTACCGAATGATAAATTAGTTATCCCTTGTTTGTTCTCATGCAATACGAAAAATATTAATGGTTTGGGTTCGTATCATTCCGCCTTGTGTGATACAAACCCAAACCATTAAGTTTTTCTAGTATTACATGAACAAACAGGGGACAACTAATAGTATCCATTGATTGTGAGACATGGTTATCACTATATCTAGTTGTGTGTGCATGTAATGTGTTTTTTATTTATGAATTTGGTTACATTTTTGACATGCCTGACGCATTTACCATCAAGGTAAAAATATAAAATTAGTTGCATTGTTGCATTTTTTTGAGGAAGCTCACATGAGCTGCTGTAAGCAAGAGGCTAGGATATGCAAATAATACTGATGCAACTTGTGTCAAGTCTTGTAGTGGGGACAAGAACACGTTCAATATTAGGCACCACTTTCTACGTCATGAACAACTTTCTACGTCATAAGTGGTGATTGTCTATTTATTTGTCTATCAGTGTTATCAGTAAAAACTATGAATAGAACAATTCAAGGTGACCGGTTTGAATCTATGCACTGAGCATTCTGATAAATAACTGCCACATTCTGATAGATCACTCTACTACTGATGCTGTTGGTATTGTGTTCTTTTTTGGGGCCCTGTTTTTTGAAATGGGATGTCCCACAAAGACTTGTTAAAGGATTATCATTCTATTTCGTAGGCCTTTTAAAAAGATGGAATTTGTAACTGAAGTCCAAGGATGGGGATAGGATCCCATTCCCCCCATCCACCACACCCGTGGCGCCGGACATCGGGACCCTAACTCATCACTAAGGGTAATTTTTGAGAAAAGGGGCATCCATGATTAAGGATTTTGCAACAAAAACTGGTTGATTTTTCAAAAGTTTGTGATTTTATGACCCATTTTAGCAATTTTTCTTGAAAATAAGACCCATGTGATGTCTAGGGACTTTGGGGCAAAAAATTGGACCTATGTTTAGGGATTTTTTGAGAAAAATTGAACCCATTTGGGCAGCATGTCCCCATATACCTTACATATGTGAGTAACCCCCCCCCCCTCAATCCCCAATCAGACTAGTAGGTCTACATGTATGCCAATTTTGTCTTCTCCAGGAACCCAAACTGACACGATCTAAGCTGAAAGAAGTCACTGAAAAGGTTGGAAGTGTAAGTATACCATGTTTGATTATACAAATACACCCCCGTTCGAAAGTATTTCCGCATAATTAAAAACGTTCAGGAACCTCATTTTTTTATAATAAACGACCTGAACTCATCAAAGATTCATACTAGTATAGGTAACTTATCTATTCAATATGAATAAATTGATGTTTGTTTGAATATTAAATCTTCCATTGCCATAGAATTGGCTGATTTCATGGGCCATATACAAAATATACACCACAAATACAAATCTCATAAATATTAACTTGTAAATTTTTCATAACCTCATTATTACCTTGTAACCAGATAGAATATTTTCAGGTTGTAAGTTTTAAAACAAATGCACAGAAATGTATAAACTCAATTCTTTCATGTACTGACGAAAGTAGTAATGTGCATTGCATGCCATATTTTTCAAATGCAGTGATTGTAATTCCGGATTAGTTAGTTTGATAAAATATAATATAGACTGTCAAAAAATGATGAAAATCGGATAAACTCCTTTTGAGATATGACTGAATAAAGTTTTTGTGCGGAAATACTTTCGAGCGGGAGTGTATTAACTGACTTAGACTATGGTGTTTAAAATATCACCACAATTTGTGGAGATTGATAAGGCTGTGCAAAAACAATCGATTGGTTTCGGTTTATGTTTTCTTTTGAGCAAAAGTATGGCATTGTTTCATGCCTGTGTTTTAATGATGGTAACTCTATTGAATTCAATACTTTTATAAGCTCAACAAGAGTGTAATACATACATTGCTTTCATGGCCAATATGTTGTAGAATAGAAATTAAACATTTTGATTTGAGTACTGTAAAAAGATTTACATGCTGAACACGATGGTAAGATCAATTTTGGGTCAGTTTTGAGTGATTTTGGTAATAAAAATCCTTGCCTAACTACCCTTAAAGTTCTTTGGTTAAATCATCTCTACCATCAACCAAACCATCATTGAGTGAACAAGCCATAGTGGTACATGGCAAAAGCTCTTGGTAGCTAATATTTTGCTTTGTGTATTGGTTTAAATTATCTCAACATACTTTAGTTAAATTTTTGAATCTGGAAGCAAATGTATAGGAACTCAATTCTGATATCAAAAATAATTGAAACAAGTTTTGACCTGTTTTGTGCAATATTTCAAAATATTTTGAGGCCTCAAGTTTTGCTTTTGTTTTTTTATTGTGTTTTTACAGAGTGCAGTAGCATGGCCCTTGACTCCTGTGAAGAAAACTCACCAGCCAGTACCACAGTTTGCAGAGATAGACTTTCCTGAGGATTCCTCTGAAGATGAAGATTACAAGCCGTCCCAAGAAGAAATGACAGTAAGCACATGTACCTGCAAACCCAATAGGGTGATTCCGAATTAACGTTTGTGACCGAAAAATTGGAAAATTTCACTTTTAAATGGCCACAGAACCTAGCATAAACATTATATCAACAGGTTTGTTGTTGATAACGGTGCTCACTGGTGGGATCAAGACATGCAGGTGTTTAAAGATTAAAATAATTGCCATAATACTGAATAAAGTTCATGTAATGTTCGGTAACGTTTGTGACCTCGCACGGAAATGGTTGTTTGCTCCAAATGACTTCAAAGTAAAAATTCTCTGACATGTTAGCGAATTTTTCATTGCGCTTTTCACAGATGATTGATAACATATTTACAAATAGTTCACAAAAGTGGTAGGAAATTCTATTGTCAGGATTTCTTTTTATGCAATGTTTTGTTTGGTAACGTCTGGTAACGTTTGTGACATTTTGGTGTAACTTTTTGGTAACGTTTGTGACATTTTTGAATGAAAACATGTGCTCCTTCATGCACGGGTAGAAAAAATTCAAAATTTCTGATTAGAAAATACTTTTCACGTACTGAGTAACAAACGTATGACTGAAAAAATTGCTCATATGGTTGAATAAAAAAGCTGATTTTTTGCTTGAAATCAAAAAAGGTTTAGTTTTCACTGGAATTAGCCAATATTATTAAAGTATTTGTCACTTGGGCAAATAGATTTGGTTAGAATTAATTCATCCTAAATATTGGATACAATTGTCCAATTAAAGGTCATTTCAGAGCTTGTGTGCCTTTGCTTGGTTTTGCTGAAGCGATTACCTGTTGGAATCTGGATTTGTAAGATAGCACGAGTTCATTTGCGTAAAACTTATTGATTATAGGTTAATAAATGCGCATTTCATGTCACATCTGAAATGAGACGAAATCAATGCACGGGCGGTCAATTTTGATGCGTCCAATTCACAAGGCCCGTAGGGGCAGAGTGCATTGGACAGCAATCAAAATTTACCGCAAGTGCATTGATTTTGTCTTATTTTATGAGCATAATGGAATGCAAATTTATTAATCTAATTCATAAGTTATATTGTATCTTTAGTGATAAGAAATAAGGCCTTTAATTATATGACCAAATTCCCAAACTTCTCTAAACTACATAAATCATCACCCGACAAAAACAATGAAACATTCATACCCACTAAACGCCCGTCACGCAAAGCGGAACTTAACAAGCGCAGTGCATTATGAAGTTTTACTGCACTCTGCGTACTTTATATTCTTGCGTTCTGATTGGCTTGATGACACGCGGAGTGTACGAATAAGTGGCAATTTGGCCAAAAAAACCCATTATGTCACAACTCCTCTAACATTGCAGAAGTAATCTTACCCTATGTGTAAGTACCATAACAATAAAAAAACATATATATGCATTTCCTCTCCTCTCCTACGGGATCTCCATTGGCTTCCTGGTGCCCAGCACATCCAATTCCGCACCCTTGTCCATACCTTCAAATCCCTGAATAGCCTCTCTCCGCAATACATCTCTTCCCTCCACATTCACAAGCCGTCTGGTTACTCCCTTTGGTCCTCTACATCCAACCGCCTGAGCTCTCCAAGGACCTGTACTCTGACTGGCGATATGTCATTTTCTACCTCAGCGCCACGCCTATGGAATAAGCTCCCTGCTGTGGCCAGAGGCTCCACTACCATTGTCTCCTTCAAGAAGTCGATCAAAAGTCACCTTTTCCCAAATTAGTTGGTTGTGTCCTCTTCCTTCCTTTTTTCCTTCTCTTTCTCTTTCTCAGCGCTTTGTATCCTTTTGGTTAAAAGGCGCTTTACAAATGCCAGTGTATGTATGTATGTATGTATGTATGTATTTATAAGGGTTTTCGTTCATTTTTCAGCAGGTTGAGAGTGACTATGAAAGCGTCACCTCCCTGAGTAACTTTGGCTCACCCTGTCCTCCTGGTACGCCACGCTCACTCAACGTGTCCTTTGAGGCAGACGCAGAGATCTCCCCAAACAAGAGAACACCAGCGACAACGCCCACCACGTCCAAGGCACACCCAAAGCACATCGCTGCAGCGGCGGTACCCATGGGCCCACCACTGAGTAGACAGAGACATGATAAAGATCTGGAGGATATGAAGTTTCTGTCGCAATTGGATTCGTTTGATGCAGAGCTAAAAGAAATTCAGGTAAAATCAGTGTACTGACATGTGCAAGAAACCAATGTTTTTTACTGCATCACTTAAAGATGCATTGATCCAAATTTTTTGACCCCCCCTACTTTCGAACATCAAATTAAGATTAAGATAGAGTTGATGCCACTCACTTTGGATGTTTTTTAATGCATCACTTAAAGATGCATTGACCCACCCCTTTTTTTAACCCCCCCCCCCATTTTCTAACATCTAATTGGATGATTTGATGCCGCTCAATTGGGGCACCTCTGGATTAGGAAAAATACCCTGATTAATTAGTTGTCCATATCAAGCAATATATAAAGAAGTTGCCATAAGTGAAATGTTTGAGGGTACAAAAACTCTAAAAAATAACATGTTTGGTTACTCTTCAAAAAAAGCTGACATTCAGTGTACCCCAAAGGGAAAAAAATTAAGAGGCCTTTTGATTGGATAAGGATTTTTTGTAGAGCTATTCAACAGAACCTGGGCCCACTACGGCGCCCCTAGTCATATTTTGAGCAAAATATAACTGCTAATAATTGTATCTTTCTATGCTATTTTCAGGAACATTTTCTAACTTTCTTTTCATCTCTAATACTCATCAGGAAAACATTGGTAACAGGACCCGCTCCAAGCATCCAATCAACAAAACAGTGGAAGAAATAGAAGCATGCTTTGTACCGCCGGACATTTCTCATGACATGTATGATTCGGATCCAGAAGATAAAGATGATGAGTGGGTGGCATGGTTAGCAGGGCTCAATCAGCCCCCTGGAGGTAAGTCATCCACCCACGGGAGGTGGGGAGGGGTATGGGTTGCATGCATGGTTAGCAGGGCTCAATCAGCCCCCTGGAGGTAAGTCATCCACCCAAGGGGGTGAGGAGGGGGTATGGGTCGCATGGTTAGCAGGGCTCAATAGCCCCCTGGAGGTAAGTATTCCACACACGGGAGGTGGGGAGGGGGTATGGGTGGCATGGTTAGCCCCCTGGAGGTAAGACATCCACCCAAGGGGGTGAGGAGGGGGGTATGGGTGGCATAGTTAGCAGGGCTCAATCAGCCCCCTGGAGGTAAGTCATCCACCCACGGGAGGTGAGGAGGGGGGTATGGGTGGCATGGTTAGCAGGGCTCAATCAGCCCCCTGGAGGTAAGTCATCTACCCACGGGAGGTGAGGAGGGGGTATGGGTGGCATGGTTAGCAGGGCTCAATCAGCCCCCTGGAGGTAAGTATTCCACCCAAGGGAGGCGGGGAGGGGGTATGGGTGCCATGGTTAGCAGGGCTCAATCAGCCCCAGGAGGTAAGTATTCCACCCACTGGAGGCGGGGAGGGGATACGATGAATGGGTGGCATGGTTAGCAGGGCTCAATCAGCCCCCTGGAGGTAAGTATTCCACCCACTGGAGGCGGGGAGGGGATAAGATGAATGGGTGGTATGGTTAGCAGGGCTCAATCAGCCCCCTGGAGGTAAGTATTCCACCCACAGGAGGTGTGTTTGAGATGGGGAGGGGGAATCCAGTGAACTAATCAGTTGGAGCATAAACTTTGTACTTAAAGGAGCTTAGTTGGATTTTTCAAAATTTAGTTTTCAATGTCATATGAAGAAGACCACTTGTGAGATCTAATTTTCAAGTTTCAGCTGAATCGGTCAAACTGTTTGGATTTTATGGGCAATTTTGTATTGCAGAACCGCTTATTTGTTACTGTGTAAAATTAATTATGGTAACCATATTAACCACATTTTAATACACATCTCCAAAACGGAACATAACTCAGCTGTGAAATTTCACATGGGTTATGAGAAAAATATGAGCAACATTTTGGTACCACAATCTCAAAAAGTTGAGGCAATCGGACCATGCGCCTTTAATGTAAACAGTGGCATAGTCAGCATAGGGAAAGGGGGGGCCTCCCCCCTGACAAAAATTTGACCAGGAAATTGGGAGAGCAAGCGGGAAAAATCGGGAAGGACAAGAAAAATGAAAGAGCAACTGCACAGTCGACTGCTAGATATGAAACATGTGGGAAAAGCAGAAAACCGTGTCACAAGATGTGCAAAAATCGCTTAAAAAACCATTTTTTTTGGCTTGTCAGTTTTTAAATTTGACTTGGAATTTATTTTTGGGTGTTGCCGGGAAAAATTGGAAAGAAATGTGCAAGCTCCGGGGGAGAATCGCGACAAAATTGGGATGAAATGTCCCCCCCCCCCCCCCGACCAAAAAGTCTGGCTACGCCACTGAATGCAAATTTTATGCAAACAAACTGATCAGGTTTTTAGCTAGCCTTAGCCTTTGGATTGATCAAATGCAACATCAGATGTCTCAATGCAAAGCGAGATGAGAAAAGCTGTTGTTGTTGACAATGTGAATAAAAATCCAGGGTAGGGGTTACATTCACAAACAATGGGGCCCTGCAATCTGGATTTGTGTTTACTTGGTCCAATAAAATATTTTTTGGCGTATAGTTGCAATTTGGTTACATCTGACTTTGAATTCAACCGTGGTGTCACTTGCAGTGAAAATTATCTAAGAATGTTTGTGTTTTGTTGATTACACAGGCCCTGAAAGTGTTGATCCACCAGATGATGATCAGAATGATCCTGAGTACAACTTCTTGGCTGAGGAAGAGACTGTTGATACAGAAGATTTCAGGGATGATAAGGCTGTGAGAGTTTCAAGTAAGTACAGAAAGTGAATTTTATTTGCTTGTTTTGGTTTGTATTTTGCAGAACAGTAAATTAATTTACCAAATGTTTTTGTAGGACTACATCTGTCATGGGGTCGAGCCCCAGTCCCCGCACGTCTCCTTGTTTCCTTAAGCAAAAAACTTTACTCAACTTGCTTCATACTTCGGAAGGCACGTAAAGCCGTTGGCCCCATCTGAAGTGTTCCTGACACACTGTCGGATGTAAAAGAACGTCACAGGCTATTCGAGAAGAGTAGGGAAAACTTTCCCGGTCATGTTGACTATACCTTTAAGTATATCATTTCTCTCTAGGACCAGAGAGCTTTGCGTTTGACTCAAATTGGAGTGTTGCGAAGTATCTAAGCAGAAGCAGAAGTCAGTGCCACTATTCCGTTGTCATTATAAATGAGAATGCTAAGTTCATGATCGTCCAGCAAAATCAGGCTTTTACATTTGCATTCAACCAGCCGTGTGCCTTACATTTCCTGTTGATAATGGCATAAGCAGTGATTTCAAACAATCCCCAACTAAGTTACTTCATGTAAAAAGTGAAATACACTTTTTTTTCTGTCAAACGGTTTTATTTGTTTTATATTATTGCTTTGCGTGCTTCTGATTAGTGAGACCATTTGGCTTTTTGAACAAATTTGTAAAATTATGCATGGCTATCAAAGAAATTAACCTTCGATAATTTCACATATCTTGATTCTTAGATTTAAAATGATGTACTATATTTGCACATACAAGCAGAGTTTGCTATTCATATAAACCACAAATTTGACCAACTAACCATACTATAAAAAGTCATTGGCAAACCAACAATGTATATTTTTTGACCTTGGAAAAAAATCAATAAATGCGGACATTGTTTGCTTCATTTTACAGGGAAAGAGTTGGATGAATTGATGGATGAACTTATGGAAGCAGTAAGTCGATATTTTTTGAAATAAATCATGATTTAAATCATTGATTTTAATCAAAAAAATTATTGAAATCAATTTAAATCAATTAAATCTAGATTTTTTTCAATTGAAATCATGATTGAAATCATGATTAAAAGTAACTTGATTTAAATCACACAACCCTGGTATTTGAAAAAAATGTCGAAAACTCATAGCGAGACCAATATCTTTGAGTATCATGCGAAAAAATCCATCCAATTTTATCATTATTATGTTCATAATCTGATATTTTGTATTCTGTCCGATATCCCTGTCCGAATTTTTTGTAAATCGGACAGCTCAGAACATAATAATGAATAAAATTCGCGGATGCTAGGTCCATCTATTTACAGCGTTTAAATACAAGGAACTTGTTTGAAGACATACATGGAATTTAATGTTCCCTCAATGTTACTTTGACACAAATCCTGGATCCAAGCTTAGGCCAAAAAAAAAAAATAATTGTTTGATTGGCGTAAAAAAATAGGGTAGGTAGGTCGGATTTTTTTTTTAATTTTTATTTTCTAAGTCTATGTTTCACATACAAGAACACAAAATATATGGCACATATACTAAAAACATCTTCACTTTTTCTGTAACACATCTTTTATTTGTCATTTTGAATGTCCTGCAAGCCATATCTTGGGCTCCCATGAATTGATTCCCATCAAATTTGGGATTTGGAGGTTTTCTTACCATGCTCGAAAAAATAAAAATATCTAGGGTCGGTGGTAAAATTAGGGTCGGTGGGGTTATGCCAATCAAACATTTTTTTAGGCCTTACCTCAACTTTATGCCTGAAACTGTCAGAAGGGAATCTGCTGTAGAGCCGAAGGTCCTGAGTTTTGGAGTTCCTGTGGTACATTGTTGGGTGTGTTTAGAATTCCCTTGTTTAAGGAAATGGCTAATAATTGTCTCATAAAATGTGGGAAGCTGATCCTGGCTGGATGGTTTAAATGTGAGCTGATCAAGGTTCACAGCAAAATCAGGCTTTTACATTTGCATTCAACCAGCCGTGTGCCTTACATTTCCTGTTGATAATGGCATAAGCAGTGATTTCAAACAATCCCCAACTAAGTTACTTCATGTAAAAAGTGAAATACACTTTTTTTTCTGTCAAACGGTTTTATTTGTTTTATATTATTGCTTTGCGTGCTTCTGATTAGTGAGACCATTTGGCTTTTTGAACAAATTTGTAAAATTATGCATGGCTATCAAAGAAATTAACCTTCGATAATTTCACATATCTTGATTCTTAGATTTAAAATGATGTACTATATTTGCACATACAAGCAGAGTTTGCTATTCATATAAACCACAAATTTGACCAACTAACCATACTATAAAAAGTCATTGGCAAACCAACAATGTATATTTTTTGACCTTGGAAAAAAATCAATAAATGCGGACATTGTTTGCTTCATTTTACAGGGAAAGAGTTGGATGAATTGATGGATGAACTTATGGAAGCAGTAAGTCGATATTTTTTGAAATAAATCATGATTTAAATCATTGATTTTAATCAAAAAAATTATTGAAATCAATTTAAATCAATTAAATCTAGATTTTTTTCAATTGAAATCATGATTGAAATCATGATTAAAAGTAACTTGATTTAAATCACACAACCCTGGTATTTGAAAAAAATGTCGAAAACTCATAGCGAGACCAATATCTTTGAGTATCATGCGAAAAAATCCATCCAATTTTATCATTATTATGTTCATAATCTGATATTTTGTATTCTGTCCGATATCCCTGTCCGAATTTTTTGTAAATCGGACAGCTCAGAACATAATAATGAATAAAATTCGCGGATGCTAGGTCCATCTATTTACAGCGTTTAAATACAAGGAACTTGTTTGAAGACATACATGGAATTTAATGTTCCCTCAATGTTACTTTGACACAAATCCTGGATCCAAGCTTAGGCCAAAAAAAAAAAATAATTGTTTGATTGGCGTAAAAAAATAGGGTAGGTAGGTCGGATTTTTTTTTTAATTTTTATTTTCTAAGTCTATGTTTCACATACAAGAACACAAAATATATGGCACATATACTAAAAACATCTTCACTTTTTCTGTAACACATCTTTTATTTGTCATTTTGAATGTCCTGCAAGCCATATCTTGGGCTCCCATGAATTGATTCCCATCAAATTTGGGATTTGGAGGTTTTCTTACCATGCTCGAAAAAATAAAAATATCTAGGGTCGGTGGTAAAATTAGGGTCGGTGGGGTTATGCCAATCAAACATTTTTTTAGGCCTTACCTCAACTTTATGCCTGAAACTGTCAGAAGGGAATCTGCTGTAGAGCCGAAGGTCCTGAGTTTTGGAGTTCCTGTGGTACATTGTTGGGTGTGTTTAGAATTCCCTTGTTTAAGGAAATGGCTAATAATTGTCTCATAAAATGTGGGAAGCTGATCCTGGCTGGATGGTTTAAATGTGAGCTGATCAAGGTTCAACTGGCTGGAAGTTTGCGTGATCAGAAAAATGCCTCCCTGAGATTTTTTTCAACCTGTAGAACTATAGGTTTTAACCTTGGTCGAACCTAGATCTAACTTAGGCGTTGTGCGGCCGGCCGCAACCTGGAAGCAGTCTTGATTTTCAAAAGTGGCCACCGTAGGATTGATTGTTCATCTGAAGATTATTGTAAAATATTCATTACATGTTTTAAAATTATTAAAAGGTGCATGATCAAGCCTACGGTCGCCATCTTGGAAAATCAAGGCTGTGGCCAGGTTGCGGCCGGCAGCACAAAGTTGTGGCCTAATTGTGCTCCAACACCTTAGCTCAATGGGTTGTGAACAGAATAGTTAATCTGTGTCTATATAGATAAATTTTATATCTATGTCCCAGGTTAATTGGGTGTGAACATTGCCCAAACTTACGGCTGTCAGGTAAATTTTCAAGATTCCAATTTAGCACTATACAAACAACTTATATAATGTATCTATCCAGTGGTCACTTTACAGTGCAGGGGTCAAAATACTTTGTAGGCCTACCAGGGCTATTTCCAGCAAAATCTGCCAAAAATAGCCCGGTAGTGCATTTTTCCATAGACTAATATTACTTAGGGCTATTTTGTGAAAAGAAGGGGCTAATCGCACCAGTGCCCCAGAGTATTTTGAGCCTTGCTAGAGTGCCTTTTATTTACATGTATAAAACAAGTCATAAACACTTGGATTCCCTCTTCCCCATGTTTTCTACCCTCAAGCATGAATTGGCAGAATCTACATATTTATTGGACCAGGTTAGTGCGCTTTTGAACACAGGCTAAATTCCTTGTGGATCTTATTTTGAAATATTCATTCTGTATCATCTATGTTTTTATTTGTTTTCTTATTAAAAATGTTACAACAGCCTTTACCTCTTAATCTAACCTTACTCTTTTACTTAAGCATTTTAAGCATAAATTTTGCACTTAAATATGTTCAGTAAGCTTGTTTTATACCATGTATTTTCTCTTACTGTACACGGTTCAATTTTTACATGATAGAAATTTTTGTTACTGCATTACTATTATACGAACTGTTATAGACTAAAACTTTTACTAATACATTGTTGCAACCAAAATATTATAAAATGAAGGAAAAGTAAAGATTATTGCGATAAAATCCAGATAACATGTTGCCTATTTCCCCGGCCTATTTCATGTTTATAACGCTAATAAAAACCTGGAAGTAAACAGCGCTTTTATTTAGGTTGACAATTTCACTGGAATTTGTGCTGTTTTAAGCAGCATATTTGAATATTTGTCTTGAATTTAGAATACAGTTTCTAATTGCTATAACATGTCTGAAGTTAAAATAAGATAAGTTTTGCTGCATGAATAATCACAGATGGTCTTTGCATTAACATGCTGCAGATTTGTTTTATTGGAATTTTAAAATGATTGCAAAATTAACTGTATATATATATATACATTTATTTTTACTTCAAATACTTGTTGAAATTAATTAGTTAAACTTGCTTTTATGTTAAAACAACTTATAATTATATATTTACCTTGACTATTTGTAACAGCAGTCCTGTATATGTTCTTTGTTAGATCAATGTTTTTGACAATTAAAAATTAATATAAATTACCTTAAAAGTCCTTATGGTTCATACTTTATTCAAATAGTTTTGTGAACTTAACTTGTTTGTTTTCAGGATTTGTTTGAGGAGGTCACAAATGTGACATGATCAATGAGAATGAGGCAGATGTCGGAAATATTCATTTGGGATACAGAGAAGAAAATTCTTTTGTTTTTATTGTTTTCTAATGTCACGGAATTGTCATATCTCTGAAACCATGTGATCTATTCTGATGCAGTTTTGATGAAAAAATTAAGCACTTATAATGCACAATTAGGCCAAAAAAAAAAAAATTTGGTTGCCCTCCTCAGACCGACCCTATTTTTCAGCCTGACCCAAACTATTTTTTATTGAAATTTTTTTTTTTTTTTCTAAAAAAATATGCAAAACTTACCGAAAACTACAAAAAAATATATATTTTTTGCCTTTTTCGATATTCAACCCTCAAAATGTTTCAGATGTCCCAAATCACTACAAGAAGTATTTGATTGTTTTGATTTGGATGTCGCGGGGGAAGTTGTGAAGGCTGGAGCGGCCGATCGACCTAGCAGTCCGTGGAAGAGTATAAAAAAACGACCGACCGACCCTCCCTGAAAAAAGCTGTGGAGGGCAACCAAAGATTTTTTTTTTGGCCTAAGGTTGTAATAAAAAATAAAAATTACAGACTCATTTCCCTTGATCGTGTCACATATATCTTTTTAGTGTTTGAATCACAAACATGTCATGCAACTTTTCTATTTCCAGTACGGGAATGAAGTCGACCTCCAGCAAGCAGCTCAATCATTGGTGCCCGGTCCTTTCAACCAGCCCGTCACCCTAGGTGCCATGATAGCACAACAGAGGGAGGCAGCTGCATCGGGGGATAGCACCAGCCCCGTGCTGGGGACGACTTCGGAAGCTAGACCAGAGAAGGACAAGGGTGGGGATAAAGGTGGCAATCCAGATTATATTCAGATGTCGGACAGTGAACGGCAACAGTTGCAGCAACAGATGCAGCAGGTAGGGGCTACAAAGTAAAAACGCAGTATGTGCATTGCAGATACATTGTAAGTTACTTCCTTTTTTCCTTGTAGAAATCCTACACAAATGAGCAGACGACCAAAGCGCTTTCATAACTATAGACAGTATCTGCTATATCAAACATGTGCTGATACAACCTTTTTGCATGGGAATGAATTGAAGTGAAATTGAACGTCTAATGGCTGTATCTGCTATGCTTTATAGATGCACATACTGCGCTTGTCCTTTGTAGGCTTCAACTATCCATATGCTACCAAGGGATCGTTCACAAACACTTGTAGGGGGTCTGATGCAAAGAAAAATTATCACAGAAAATTTTCGGGCCCCCTTTTTCAACCTTGAAAAATTTAAGGGGCCCCTTTTTTTGCGACAAAAATTAGTGGTCAATTCCATTGAAAAGCATGTTAACTCAATTTTTACCCGAAAATTTTTGGTAATTTTTTTCAAGGACCCCTTTACGAGGGTGAAAACATTTTAAGGGCCCCCTTTTTGCATCAGCCCCCCCCCCCCCTAACAAGTGTTTGTGAACGGTCTCTAATTTACCACAAACCTCCAGTGAAATTGACCCAAGTCAAATTTGTTTTATTGTATATTCAAAAAGACAGAAAGAACACCTTCAGCTTCAAATGATACTTTTTTTACAGTCATATGGCACACAAAAGTAAAGTTACCATTTATCAATGCATCACAGGTTAGAAAATTTAGAACTGAGAAAACTGACATTGAAGTTTTCATATTATACTCATTTCCAATAGACTACATAAAGAAAATATTAGTTTTCCTTAGTGCTGTTATCGTTCGGCTTTTTGAGTATCGATATGTCGAGAGTCAAACACCCGACATGTCGACAACATTATCGATAATCACAAACTTTGATATACGGGCTTGAGTAAACTACATGTATCATGCATAGTACAAATATAAAAATTGTTTCCGTATGTTATGAACATCAACAAATTCGCAATTTGATCATGTCTTTATTGTTGAAAGACATGGGGAAACGATCAAGTCACCTCATTTGAAACGTACTTTTGATGATGAGGTTGTCATATTATTATTGAATCGAGCTTAAGGTGGTTCTAACGGATACGGCGTCCTGCACAGAATTTGTTCAAAATTTCACAGAATGTGCTGAATGATGAAAAAACCCTGTATTCCAAATTTTGATTTTTTTTTCCCATCGAAGCATTTTTGAGTTATGCCATTTTTTATTTTCAAATTTCCCATAGACTTTGTACACGGCAAATTTGGCCACCATGAAAATTTCACAAAATTCGACAAATTTCTGAAAAAAATACTATTTACAAAAGAATTTATTTCTGTGGCAGTAGTTAACAAATGAAACTACTTTTTTTTTCTTCGCATTGCAAACTGATCACAGATTGTCATAAATTTAGTTTTGAAAAAATTCCCTTCATTGTCATCGAACGAGAGACTTCTAATGTTTCTACTTCCCAAATATTATTGTGTTAATTTCTAGCAACACTGAATAGTCAGATTTCTCAGAATTTTCATTCATACTTCCCATGCTTCAATTTTAACAAACAAGGTGTCAAATGAAAGCTTATCAAATTTGCAACAATCTCTTGTTGGCTTTAAAAATTTAAGTGTTTCTAAAAAATTGTATAGGTGTTTGAAAATATGCCTAAATTTGGGAACTAAAAAATCATTTTTCTTGAAAATAAAACACTTTTTTGCAGAAAGCCCACGAAAGAATTTAGCTAAAATTTGAATGTCATACATAGCACATACCCTCTTGACATGAAAATTCAAAAACTCTTGATTTTTTAGGGAATTTTCAAAAAATAAAGAAAAACATAAGAACTCGTCTGAATATTATAAAACTTAATATATGTTACCTTTGAAAGGGTTTCTTTAAATGGAAATAGGTTTTGGTTCCCATTCCCAAAAGCTTTTCATGGTGGCTAATTTTCTGACATGTGTGAATAGCCATTAGAGCTACCTTAAGGAGAAAGCTTTGCATGCATTGAAAGTGCACGTCGGCTGTCGTTTAGTATCGATACTACCATTTTATGTATCGACATGTCGATAGATAATCAATACTTTTGACAATCGATACTTCAGACAATAGATAACACCACTAGTTTTCCTATATTTTGGAGGTGAAATGAAAGCTGATTTTTCCAAGGAATAAAGGCGTAAATGCAAAAACCTCAATTTTTTTCTCGCCTGAAAATTTTCAGGAAGAGACATAGCATCCCAAATTTCTGTCTGCCCTCTGCAATTTTTGTCCAGAGCAAATCTCAGAAACTATGCCCTACGCTAATGATATTTGGTGACTGGGTAGGCGTGGAACCGAACTGGTTCAGCAATGATTTTGGCGCAAAATATGATAATTAAGTTCCTAATTTGCATAATTTAGTTAGAAATTTTGTATATTTTTTGTTTTTTTAATGCACAGCTCGAGAATTGTTTCGCCTATCGTCATGATATTTCGGAATAAGGTAGATGTAGGGTAGGAGCAATGAAGTTGGCGGTCGTTAACATAGGCGAGACTACTGGTTCGCAAACCATCTTGTGTTAAAATGACTTGCGTGTGTATTTTGTACTGGGGGGGGGGATAACTCCACTTTGGTCTGAACGGGGATGTGCGACTCGGACCCTGGAACCCTAACCCATCTTTAAGGGTAATTTTTGCTCCAAAAATAGGCTGATTTTTCAAAATTTTAAAATTTTCTGGGCTCCAGAAAATTTTCATTTTTTATGGGACCATTTTAGCATTTTTTCTTGAAAATGTGTCCCATGTCTAGGGATTTTGGTGCCAAAAATGGAACCCATGTTTACCGATTTTTTGTGAAAAACTAACCCATTTCAGCGGCACATCCCCGTAAACCTTATATATGTGAGTACCCCCCCCCCCCACCCCAGGGATTTTGTACTGCAGCTCAAAATGAAAAATGCTGACTTAGCTGGAGGTTTGTGATGGATGGTCACACATTGAATTTAAAAATTAATGTGATTTTGTGCATATTCAGTTTTGCATATGTAGTAGTATTTATGTGCAACAATTCATGCTGGTCTTTGTGTGATAGACCAGCACATACCTGCCACAATCATTATCATATAATAAGTTGTTTTTGGCAGCAAATAATCAATGAGAATGTTGAAAAGAAGTGAGCCAAGATAACTCCTTGCTATGCCCCTTGTCACATATTGGAGAACTATACACGGAAATGCAGTTCGGCATCTCCAATATTTGGACCTTCAGCATTTGAGAAATTTAAGCAGTCCCACTTTATTCAATGCATCAATTTAATACATTTATTTTAATGCGAAAACGGGATCTGCATGGAGGCAATTTCCACGTAACATCGGAAAATACGGTAAAGGACATGTAAATGAAAATGGAAATCGTTTACTCGAGACTGTTATGAAATATGACCTCGTGCTAACAAATACCCTTTTCAAGCATAAATTATGTCATCGGACCACATGGACATGTCCAGAAAGAAACAATTTAGACAAAGATGGAACGCCAAGAAGAAATCCGTATAGAAATCAAATTGATTATATCATCATAAACAACACCTTTCGAAGATTCGTTCAAAACTCACGTTCGTTCGGAGGTATACAAACGTCTACTGATCATAAACTTGTCATGGCTGAATTAAACTTTGAATTTAGCAAAATCAAATCCAAGCCTTCTAAGAAGACTCTTGCCATTGACAAACTAAAAGATCCAGAATGTAGAACGATGTACCAAGAAAAGGTTTCAAGAAAACTCAACGAGGAAACTGCAGAAGACGAAACACCTCAAGATAAGTGGAATAAAATTAAAAAGTCATGCTTAGAAGCCGCTAAAGAAACGATAGGATATAAAAC
>JXSR01S040413.1:26540-38054 GCA_000969725.1 Ophiothrix spiculata | reverse complement strand
TAGTAAGCACTAGGATTGTCAATCTGTCAAAAAATCAATTTCGCAAATAATGACCTTGACATGTATTTTCACCTATAGCGCAAAATGAAGTTTCTGGCATTTACTGCTCATAGGGGCTGGACGGTCACAATTATCAAAATAACTATTCCGGAATTGCATTAATTGCACTTGAAAATATGGCATGTAATGCATTTTACTACTTTCGTCTGAACATAAAAAATCGAATTTATTTACATTTCTGCGCATTTGTTTTAAAACTTACAACCTGAAAATATTCTATCCTGTTACAAGGTAACAATGAGGTTATGAGGAATTGATTAGTTACATAGTATTGAGATTGATTTGTACTAGTACTTGTGGTGTTTTTGTATATGTTCCATGAAATTAGCCATTTTTATAGCAATGGAAGATCAAATATTAAAAGAAACATTGATTTATTCATATTGAATAGATAAGTTGCCTATACTAGTATGAATCTTTGATGATTCTAGGTCGTTTAATATAAAAAAAACAAGGTTTTTGAATTGTGCAGAAATACTTTAGAGCGCGAGTGTAACTTTCATGTTATTTCCCAACAAAACATTTTATGTGGTTGATAAATCTTGCAAAGAGCAAATATGGCTAATTTACCTAACCAGAGATACCAACCCTCTCTATTTGGTATACAAAAAATACTATAAAAAACGGAGGTTTTTGCATACTCGTTCTAACTCTGGACCATTGAAAATGATATACATTAAAAAGTAACCACTAGGGAGACAACTGTTGAAGTATCGGAAGTGGAATATACTAGTACATCACAAGAATCGAAGAGACACCCAGAAATAAATTGTATCCATTTCTTTTTTTGTTAATCTTTTCACAGTTATACCGCAAATATGGAGCAATCAATTCCTCATTCCAGCCGTGTGAACCTATCGCTCCTGGCATGGCGGTGGTACCTGCAGATCTCTATGAAAATCGCAAGCCAGACTGGCTCAGGGTACGTATCCGTATGAATCTTGTTTAATTATTTATTATATGTTAACAGGGTTGTCAACACGCTGGGCAGTGCTGGGCGGAGCTACCCGGCACTAACAATCTCCAACCTCTCAATAAGGGTCATTTTGAGCTTCTTCGCCCATCACAAATTTAATGCCATCAGTGGAAAAAATCCCCATATTTCTCTTTCATTTTACCACTTAGTCAAGAAATGCATTCAAGTGCACTGAATTGCATCATTTGAATGTCATTTGTTCAAAAATCTCTAAATTCTGAGGGGGTGTCGACTCCCCCGGCACCACTTACCCGATGCTCTGTCAGGATACACTTGGTTCCACCCGGCACTTAAAATATCCTTGTGACAACCCTTATGTAAAGTGTCAATTGAAAACCAGTTGACATATTAATCCCAATGCATACATGCTCTGCATTTAAACCAGGCATTGAAGTAACTACTGACAAAAGAAGTATGGTATACAAATATTGAATGCCTGAGAGTGCAATAGTACAAAATATATCATGAGGTCAAATTTGGACTTTTTCTATTTCACGAGGCGTAGCCGAGTGAAATGGATCAGTCCAAATATGACCGAATGATATATTTTGTACTATTGCACGTGCATAGGCATTCAATATTTGTTTTATATCATGATATAACACAGGTTTGTTTCATGTCGTGCAATGGAAAATAATTTGTGCACGGCTCAAATCACTGCAATCATGATATAATAACAAATGATAGTATATAAGTAGACCATAGAATGAATTATATCATGATTACAGTGATTTGAGCCGTGCAATAGTTTGTTCTGTTGCACGGCATGAACCAAACCTCTGTGATATCATGATATAAAACAAATATTGATTGCCTATGCCAACTATTAGAGTCCAAAGATGTCTTCTGATGTAAATAAAACCATTAACAATTGCAACTATCTATGGCGGTAGACCTTGAAAGTCCTTAAATTTTATTTTGCCATTTCCAGGCCTTAGTTGAAAGTCCTTGAAAAACTTAAAACTTAAAAAAAGTCCTTGAAAGGCCTGGGATTTTTGAATGTCAGATATGTTAAAAATTAATATGTCCAAAGAATTAACCATGCCATTATTATTATCCAAAAATGAGTGAAAATTAATTTATTTGTTTTGTTGACACTTATTCCGCCGGCCGCCCCTGATAAGGGTAAAAGTCCTTGAAAGTCCTTGAATTTTATTGGAAAAGTCCTTGAAAGTCGTTGAATTTCATAAGTTAAAAAGTGTACTAAACCTGTATGTGCTAAAAGCTGGTAAACCAGATCATCATGAATATGGTACATGTATACATGTATGCTGTTATACTGGCTTGTCAGGTTCAATGGATTAAATTAACTTTTTTATTTGCATTTTTTGTTATCTCTTGCAGAAATACATGCAGCTTGTCAATCTCAGATCAACCTCTGAAAAATTGATTGAACTTCCCGACAGCGATGCCAAGAAAACATTTCGAAACCTGAAACCGGCGCCAGCAGAAATGGAATTCACCGAGAAGGATGACGAGGAGACGCAATCGGGGAAATTAGTCGTTCACAAAATGGTCCGTCCACCAAAGAAAATCGATCAGAAAAAGAAGAAGAAAAAGAAAATTCACCCTGTTTTGCCCAAAGGAGTTCCCTTAGTTGTTTCGTCAAGTAAAGTGGTATCACAAACTGATGTGGATATGGTTACAGGAGATGAAACGCAACCTGATAAAACTAATAATTCTGCACTATCAGAAAAAGGTGAAGAACAAGATGGAGGAAAGTTAGAATCAAATACAGCGCAACAAAGCCAAATTGCAGCAAATCAAAAGCAAATTCCAGCACAGACATCGCAGAGTGGTGGCATCAATCCATGCCATCCGGCAGCACCAGTTCAGAATACAGTAGTTTTGGCACCAAGTGGCATTATCACACGGCCGTCAACGGCAGTGCCGTTGCAGCGATCAATGGTCATCACAGTCAATCCACAAACAGGTGCAGGATTTCAGAATCGAATCCCCGTCAGCGCACAAGGGGCTGTCGGTATGCCATCTTCTAACCAGCCGGTGCAGATGGTTACCACATACCAGCAAGTGGCCCCTCAACCTGTCATCAGATTTCAACAACCTACTTTAGTTATCGCAGCCCCGCAGACATCGGTCGCAGCGCCCTCTATTATAATCCAAAGCCAACCTGTAATGACAACGGGACAGATTAGTCCTAACAATACAATTCAAATCGTTGGCGGTAAAAGTGCACCCAATTCTGCTACTAAAACTGTGGATCAGCAACAAGGACCGCAGCCTGTGCGGATTAAACCAAAACCAAAAATTGCTAGATCTTCATCGGATGAAACAAAGTCAAGCTCTGAAGATTTGTCATCAAAATCAGGGATAGATGGGTCACCGAAGTCTAAAAAGCAGCCAAAGAAGAGAAGTAAGAAGGTATCAAAACAAAAAGAGGCTGTCAGCAAAGCTGCTGCACCTGAAGGAGAAGGGATTAAAGAAAGTGGACCTAAAGTGGACTCTCCAGTTGTACAAAAAGAAATTGATAGACCTAGAATAGACACCTCAGATATTCAAAAAGAAGTGGTGAAATCTAGAAATGAATCCTCACATGTACAAAAAGAAATTTACATCCCTGAAAATGTCTCCTCTGGTGTTCAAAAAGAAATAATCAGACCTAGAGTTGTTAGCTCATCAGATTCTCAAGAAGAAATAGACAAAGCTAACAAACTTCTAGAAGTGGTAAGACAGAGAATATCATCAGGAGAAGAGGAAAAAGCTAAGAAGAGCAGAGCAAGTAAGAAAAAGAAACGAGACGATGATGATGGAAAGAAGACGAAAAGAACAAAGAAAAAGACAGATGGGAAAGCAACAGAAGAACAAGTTGCAAAGATCGTTGAAAATATCAAATGTCAGCTTGAAACAACTCACTCAGATAAAGAGAAGCAATCTTCTAGCAGTGGATCTGGTTCCTCAGATAAAGGTAGCGATGAGGGAGAAGACGACATCATGGATACAAGTGGCTACTTCCCTGATCTTTCTCCATCACCAAAAAAGACTGTCGGAAAGGATAAAAACAAAGAACAAATTTGGGATAGTATTGAGGGTCACGTTGAATTACCCAAAGACATTGTAAAGACATCAGTGGACCTTGTTAAATCTTCGGTGTCTATCGTTACAAGTCCAGCTCCAGGAGGTGCTAACACTCCACTTACTAGGCGTGTTCTCTTCCAAGAAGCTACGAAAGAAGTTGTAAGTGAGACAGCATCACGCGCTGAAACGAAAGAACACCATGAGACTGCAAGCGTCGCGTCGGATAATCACAGTGATGGCGACAAGCTAGATGTTGCAAATATTGACGATAGCCCGTCAGTTGCTAGTCATGGGAGTAGTAATAGTGACTGGGCGAATGTGGTGGAAAGCCAGGCTGATGCTATAGAAAGCAATGTTTTGGAAGGGGATCATACGGAACTGTCGCAATCTCCAAAGAGTAATCCTGAGAAAGAGGAGATACGGACTACTGGAGGCCAAGTGCTTCCAGATCAGCAAGGTCAAGATATATTGCACCAAATCAGTGTTAAAGATAAGTTGCTACAGGACTTTGGAAGCTCTGCAGTTATACCTAATGTTCAAATTCAAGCAACTCGTACTGCAAGTCCTCCAGTTCAAGGAGCGGATCAAGTTAGGACACCAACATTAATGGAGAGTCCAAATCCAAATGAGGGCCAGTCAGTTACAACTCAGAACCCACGGATTACATTTCACAGCCCTCCTGTGTCAAGTTTTCCCCCTAAGGATACCACCAATACACCATCACCGTTATCTCAGTTTGATAGCAGCAAATCGCCAAAAGGTATTTCAGCTCTAAGACGCTTTAAAATTGGTAAAGGTGCCATGGCTAGACAAAGTCCTGTCACGCCGCAGACGCACAGATCTAAAACAGCTCGAAATCTACTGGAGGAAGGACAGAGCTCTCGTCATGATCAAGTGGATGAAATAGCTCGACAAAGTCCTATCACACCTCAGACTCAAAAATCTAGAACAGCACATAATTTCCCACAAGGACAGAATTCTCCATCTGGTCAAGTAGATAAAATGAAGCTGAATAGCTCAACAGACAATCAAAATTCAAGCCATATATCAGCTACAGCATCATTTAGTAATATGGCACCTAAATCTCAAAGTTTACTCCAGGATGTTTTGGAAACCCGTAAATCTACTACCGAGACAAACTTTCAAGGCGGTAATCCCGATAAATCAAAATCAAGTGAGGAGATAATTGATGATAAAACTGCTACTTCTCCATCAGATATTTTGATATGCAAGGAACCTGTATTGTCTGATGATGAGGATGAGGAGGCACAGGAGTTAAAACCTCTATCAAAGGAAGAGGAAGAATTCTCTAAGGAGGAGGAACCGATGGATGAGGAGGAGGAGGAGATGGATGTTGATAAAGAGCTGGCAGAAGACATTCCCAAAAACAAAGTTGATGAAAGTAGTGTGACAAAGGTTGGACTGGTTGATGATAGGAGTGAAAGCCCAGTTGTGGATACCACAAAAGCAAATACTCAGTTAGTCTCTCCAACTGTATCAGAAAAATCTTCTCATTCAAATGTTGGCACACCGCCGTCAAACAGACCAAGCTCTGTAGAACCAAATGTGTGCACACCACCACCGCAGAATAGACCAAGCTCAGCAGAACCAAATGTGTGCACACCACCACTGCAGAATAGACCAAGCTCAGTAGAACCAAATGTGTGCACACCACCATCACAGAATAGACCAAGCTCTGTAGAACCAAATGTGTGCACACCACCACCGCAGAATAGACCAAGCTCAGCAGAACCGAATGTGTGCACACCGCCACCGCAGAATAGACCATGCTCAGCAGAACCGAATGCGTGCACACCACCACCGCAGAATAGACCAAGCTCAGCAGAACCAAATGTGTGCACACCGCCACCACAGAATAGACCAAGCTCAGCAGAACCGAATGTGTGCACACCACCACCGCAGAATAGACCAAGCTCAGCAGAACCGAATGTGTGCACACCGCCATCTGATAATCAGAGCTCTTCAGCCGAACCAAGTCCAACGTCGAAGGATGCTGTAGGCGATGAGGAACCTGACAGTCCAGAAACGGAAGATGCGTTGACTTCGCCCGAAACTAAAGGAAAGAAGGAGGATGAAAGACGTCCATCTGTCACCTTTGAAGATAGTAACTCTGTTGATGCGTTTCATCATGATAGTAACAGTAACACATGTGATGGTTTTGAAGAAGGGCATGATGGTGTGGATGCTGAGAATGAGGACTCTAATCCCCACCCTCCAGAAGGCAAAAGGAGTAGAAGATCCAAGAAGATGGCAGCGAAGAAGATCAAGACCAAACTAAGACGTGATATGGAGTCCACTGTTGAGATGCTGGATCCAAATATTATCCACAATGATCCATTGGTAAGTTGGCACAAATATTTTCCTATTTGTTTTATGTAAGGCCATTTAAAAAAAAATGTTTGTCTCAAAGCTCTCCTCTCTTCAAAAACTAATGCGAAATGCGGTTTTATTTTTATTTATTTTTTTTCTTTTAGATTTTTTTTTCGTGTGTGAAAGAAGTCATGAGTGCTAGTCTAAATAGAAAAGAGTTCCATATGTACTCCCTCATATATTTACATGTCAGATACAAAATTAATGTTAAGATTGGCCTTTTTTTAAAGTAAAAAACAGAATAAAGAACCAATTTATTTAAATTTTATGTTGCAAGTAAATATAAAGGAAGTTCATATGGAATTTTTGCCAATTATGAAGAATGTTTTTCAAAAACGGCCATTTTTTTTTTTTGACTTTTTTGAAAAACTAACGTGCACACTAAAACTAACGCACGCGGGAGCTTTGAGACAAACAATGAATTTTATTTAGCCTAATTAATGTAAATAGCCTAATAGGACATGGGTTATACAGTACTACTTCATAGCTTTACTCATTTCAAGCATTTAGTGTAAAATAGCTGCATTTGGCAATTGTATTTAAAATTATGCTACGCCACCATCAGTTTTTCCAGAGACGATTGGACATCATAACATCTCACATTGCTGATGATGCTAGTTTAGCTAAATTTGTGATGCAGAAGTTTTGACCTCCGTTTGTGATTTAAAATTGTCAGCAAATCCTGTGCTTTTTTTTGCTCCTCCAATGTTTGGTGATTTTTGTTATATTTATAAATTAGTTAATTCACCAAATCGTTGGTTTTAATGATAATTGTCAACTGAAGAAAAAATATAACGCTGATAGCTTCTAACCTGTATATTTATGTTGGCTAACGCTTGCATACCTTTTTGAATCACCAAAGTACCTAAACAAATCCCAAAAGAATAAAGCTGCTAACCCCAGGTAACAAAACAAATTATGCCATACTATTACTCATTTCATTTTTGTTTTGAGTGCCAGGTAGATGTTAAATCATCTAACTCTTGCCGATAGATTAAAGAAAGTACATATAGAAAACGGGGACTATTTGCACTTTAAAAATTCCGCTTAGTTAGGTTACGCCATGAATGGACTGATGCTGCGCAAAAGCTCATAGTAACCAATCACTGCATCCTGGTAGCACGGTAATATACTTAAGTACAACGCAATATGCATCTTACATTTTTCTGCTAAGTTAGAAGGTTACGCATGTATTGACCGATGCTGCGAAAGCTCATAGTAACCAATCACTGCGTCCTGGTAGCAGGGTAATATACTTATGTACAACTATAATGCGTCTTACATTTTTCCGCCAATTTGTGTGCATGCATGCAAGCGCTAGTACTTGACTGCTCAGCTATTGCAATTCTGAGTCAATTCACCCTTCCGTTGCTGGACCATGCTTTTGCCAAATTGAGAATCTTTGATATGGCAAGTGTAAAAAAAGTCTTGAAAATTAAATGGAATTTTATATTTTTGTACAAGGGTCATGAACCAAAACTTTTTCTTTTTGATGTTTATAAGATTATTGACTAATTTTTTCCCCCCTCATAACAGAGAGAAGAACGAGATGAATCCTTCTCCAAGGCGTACCTGAAGAGTGTTAAGGTGAGTAAAAGATGATAAAATGGAAGTTGCATTCATCATAATCAGCAGTGATAATACTTTGCCACAATATCATGGCCAAATAAACATGTTTTTTTTTTAAACAGAAACAGTAAAAATGTGTTATACATTTAGTTTCTATGGTAGTTGATTTAGTAATAGAATTGGGTTGAAGTAATTCATTGAGTCCATTTTTTAAGTACAACAAAATCAATTATATAGCGTACTGATCTTTCCAATTTTTTTGGCAATTGTGTAGTTTGGTCTCTACTACTTGATAAACTATAGTTATTGCATTTTTTGGCCAATAAAAACTAATATTTGTTGGACTATACTTCACGCTCCTAATATCATCAAAATGAAAGTTTTGCACATAACTTGTGCACATTTTGATTTGTATTTTCAGGAGGCTTTGAAAGGTGATCTACCCAAATACATTGAATTCCTGAAGGTCCTGAATGACTTCACTGATGAGAAAGAACCAGATATGGTCGGGGTAAGTTACTTATTCAGTTGAGCCTTTACAAATATAAATAGGTAACGTTACACCAGGGTTCCACTTTACCGTCGGACTGTCGGTCCCGACCGACAGAATTTTGGAAGGACCGACCAGTTCAGCAATGAGATGGTCCTTCGGTCCGATCGTTTTTTGAGGCTGTCACTGCATGGAATTGAGTTTGAAAAATCTACTTTAAAATTTCAAAAGAGTTAAATTTTCATAGAAATGATGAAATCAACTAATTTGAAAATGATCTTAATTTGTTTCAATAATTAGAAATATCGCGCTACACCAGTGCCTACTACCCACTGATGTTCACGTTAGCCTCAGTTGTAAACACCGTCCACTATTTTCTTACTTAATGTATTCAGTGTGTTCGCCTTATGACGTAATAACGGGACTTTTCGATCATCAATATCGTGATTTGAGTAACTGTCACTGACTTTGGAATTAAAAGTCCTTCTGAAGGACCTGTAGATTTAATGAAGGACCTGTGGATTTTGAGACTTACTGGTCTTTCTGTCCTGTGGATTTACACTACACAAAAAATTGTTCAGTAAGATTCCTCGGAAGCCAATTATATTTGTGTAGTTGCTGCTGTGTGGAACAGAATTACTGCACTCGAAATTGATTTTGAAATGAATTGGGTGGATTTGAATACCTCAATTTAAGCCCATGGTTGACAACACCATTACACCAGGGTAACTTCTTCAGTGACAAAGCTATTCCCTGTTACAATTTAGAAATATTCATATATTATTTATAAGAAATTAATTTAAACATAATAAGAACATGTTTCTTTCAAGTTGCATTTAGTTTTTGCCACTTTAGATCATCATCATCATAGAATCAACTGGATTTCTAATATTTGCTGAAAGAATGATTCTAGCAAATTCATTCTCTTAGAATGTAGTATACAAATATATACTGACTTGAAGATCTCTGGTTAAAACTATGGGCCTGAAGTGACTAAAATTTAGCTATTTTACTGAGGGGCCCCGAAGTAAAATAGCTTAATTTTAGTCACTGAAGGACCATAGTTTTAATCCAGAGATCTGAAAAATGTTGGTTTATAAATTTATTTGTTTTATATACTGTATTAATAAATTTTAAAATAATGTAATTTTTACTTCCCGAATGGCCTAATTTAATTGATCTTATTAAAAAATGCACTAACAAAATGCTATAACAATGAATGCAAGCAATAAGTTATGATGCACGTATTGGCTTGCGTGTCTAAGTTTGTTGCGCGCATAAGTCCGTGTGTGAAAGTGGCGCGGTTATGAATTACGCAGAAAACCCGTAAATAGTCTTTCAAAACCTGTAAATAGTCTTTTCAAAACCCGTAAATAGTCTTTTCAAAAGAACTATTTACGCGTTTTTCTCAAGATGGTTGAAACTATTTGAAATAATGTCATAGGGTTTCAACATGCTTAAATTTATTAATACAGTATATAATATGTACTATTTCCCTCATGAGCTTGAATATTTCGCTTGATATTCCATAGAAATTTCTTCTTTTCTTTTCAGCTGTATCATAATGTCTGCAAGGTTTTGGATAGTTATTCAGATCTGATAGAAGAATTCACAGCATTTCTGCCTCAAGAGGTCGCTTCACAGTGTGGTGTGGTAAGTAAAAAGATCACTGTTTTAAGGAGGAACTTTGTGTCAAATACCTTTTTCAAATCGCCATTAGAATATTTCAACATGAAGGTTCCTGGTGACCGTTATTTACATAGTGACTTTTTATGAAAGAAATTGTTAAAGTGGAAGCCCCACTCATGGACAAATGACCTAGTTATGACCTATACACCTGCTTAGTTGATAATGACATACACAACAAAATGAATATAGAAAAAATTGAGAAAAATTGACAAATTAAGACTCATAACAGAGAAATTCAAAGAATTTTCGGATAAAATAACAGAACAAATTTTTCGGCAGTTTTGGAATCCTTATCATCTTATTTGACACAGCACCAGGGATGCCAGTTTTCAGGGATCACCATTAGTTTGGCCGTGGCAATCAGTTGAATACTGTTGAAACGCTCCTTTTCAAATGCATGGGGGTCAACAAACTTTTTCCTTGTACAAATCAATGGGGGCATACAAGTGAATATTCAAACTATCATTACACGTAAAATATCGCTCAAAATATGCTCAAATTTCTTAAGCAAGTCATGCTAATAAATATCTTGCATCTACAAACTTAAAAAATGACAAATTGCGTAAGACGTGCATAATATTTGGAAAAGCGCCCTCACCCCCAATTTTGACCAAAAAAGCCAATTTTTACGAAATCGCAATGTTCGATTTTCACCTAACTTGCAGAAATGACTTTCTTTAGTTCATTTACACATATTTAGACACCAAAATCACTAAACTAGCTCATGCATAAGCAGAGATATACAAGTTTGATGAAAATGGGTGGGGGTCAACGACCTTTTTGCCCCGAATCGTTTTTTGGCCGGCACCAACTCAATTTTTGACCGATTTCTTTGAAAAAGGTATCAAATTGTTCAGGAGCTCAAGCTGCATTCATAGAGCTATTACTCTCTGTGATCTGAAACATCACCATTGTATAGCCCACCACTATTTGGAACCATATTTCAGTGCTGGATATCTCTACAAACAAAAACATTTAAAAAGTTTATTTGAAATGTTTGTTTCTTTGGAACCATATATCAGTACTGGATATCTCTACAAACAAAAACATTTAAAAAGTTTATTTGAAATGTTTGTTTATATAGCACATTGATATGTTTTGAAATTTGCTTTATAAAAGATAATATTAACTTCTAATTAGGCCGAGTAAAAAAAAAATGTTTCTCGTCCCCTCCCGCATCGTTTTTCAAGGATTTTGAAAAATTATTTTTATTTTTTGTATTTCATGCGTAACTTATTTGTAAAAAGTGTTTGAAACATTTAAGTCTGTGCAATAGATTTGCTTCAGTTTAATAAGCATTTTA
>JXSR01S040413.1:14768-26440 GCA_000969725.1 Ophiothrix spiculata | reverse complement strand
TTATGTGCGCAAACACTTTTTACCAGGAGTATACATTGATTTATTTAATTTGCAATTTATTTGTTTCAGCTTATTCCCAACTTGGAGTTTGCCAAAGCAAGGTTATTTCTACGGCAAGTGGAGGTTTACTTCCGTAAGCAACCGACACATTTCCAGAAGATTCTAAGTGTGATCATTGAATGGGGTGGCAAGGAGGATAGGACCAATCAACAGGTAAGGTCAAAATAATATTTTTTTTAAGGCTGTGTATAATGTAGTAGCCCAGTGGTTAAAGCTTATGACTTCTGATCATTGAGAGTGGGAAGTTAGACTCACCAGGTATACACTGTATGCAGCGCCCCAAGAAGGAGCATTCGCACAGGGGACCAACGGCTTAACTTAATGAGAGTAAAGTTTCTTGCCCAAGGAAACAAAGAGAAGTAAACGGCTGCGCCCAGGGCTCGAACCCACAACCTCCGTATTACGAGACCCGTGCTCTAACCGCTCGGCCACACTCCCCTCTATAATCCAATGATCAGTATATGTAGTGCAATCCTGTCAACCCTTAGGGACATAATTACACATTTTTGTCCAAACATGACAAAAATATATACTTTTATTTAGATTTAATTATTCGTTGCTGAGTTACAGAGCAAAAACCATTTCTTAAAAGAAGGGTTGACAGGGCCCTTAATATTTGGTGTCGGGCATTATTTTGTGCTATATACATCTTATTTGCAGCTGAAAGATGCGATCCTACCACAGTTGAAGAGCCAGCCGCATTTGAAGCAAGAGTTCTCACTTCTGTTCCCTGATAACATTCCACCAGAGAGTCACATGATGGACTTTGAGTACATCACTTTAGGAGAGGATGATCATATGGACGTAAGTAGGAATTCAGCTAGAGTTGTTGAAAAATCTACACCATTTACAATTAAATAAGTAAGGCAAAAAAGAAAAAAAAAAAACTTTGTCTCAGGTTCCTTATGCCCAAAACCCCAAGCGCTACACATTTTTTTTAGTCAAAAAGGCTATGCGCTACGTGGAAATCTTTTTTATTACATATTTCGGTCACTATTTTTTTTCTTTTTTTGCGGCTGTTTTTTTCTTCTTCTTTTTTATCTCTCTATGTAAGAAAACATTTAAAAAGAACTAAAAAAAAAGAAATGTGGTAATGCGCGTGGGAACCTGAGACAAAGTTTTTTTTTCCTGGCCTAATCATCTGCACAACAGTCAATACTAATTAGTAGAGTGCTAAGTTCCTGGTAAGGTTAACTAATTGGAACTGGTATGAGACTATTAAGGCACTAACGCACCTGTTAGCTAAACCCTTTGAACCCTAACCCCACAGCATATTCAGATCCCCCACACTGACCCCACAGCTGATTTTTTAGATTTGTGCAACTGTGTACGGGAGTTATAGCCTTTTTGAAGCTCATCTTATAATATTTACACTTACATATCAGAAAATAAATAATAGAAAATCATTGAAAAATACACCTAGACCAGCGATGCAAGTTTTCAGGAAATTTCCTGAATTCAGGAAATTTTACTGAAAATGTCTTGTTTTCAGGAAATTTTGTTGTGATTTAAGGAATTGGAAAAGTGTTCTTTACCAGGATATTTGGCAACATTTCAGTAAATTTTAACTTCAGTGACTTGCATCCCTGCTAGATATAACATATATTTTTATTAGAATTCCTTTGTTCACTCTCCGAATATTTTGACTCAAAATCTTCACTTTTATGATAATCAGAATCATCACACTCCTCCTCTGTGTTATCAAACACAGCATATCACACTTTTTAGCAGACAATTTCCTTGTTTTGTGCCATTTTATTAATTGAATAAAGTCTATCAATTAAAATGTAAAAGCTCAAACCAGAAATAGTAAGTTGGTGAACTTTCCAAGCCAATTATAGCAGAGAAATCTTTGTAAAATAGATTACTGACATATATTATATGAATGCCCTAGAGGGAAATTAGTATGCCAGAGGGTAGGTGAACTTGACAACTTCTACAAGGTGGCTATGTCATACTTGTAATAGAAACAAACATTAAAGTAAAGTGCTGAACTTCTGCCCACACTTGTAAACACAACACACTGCAATGACTCTAAACCGGCCGCCAGTGTGTAATCAAGTTCAAATAGCGGCCGGTATACCGGCCGCCAGGGTTCAAGGGGTTAAGCTTTCCGATTTGCAATAAAGATGTTGCTTTTTAGCCATCAGTGAGTCTGAATATTTGTGAACCATTTTATTTGTTTATTTACTGTTACAGTATGATAGCTTTGAAGAAATAGAAGTGTCGGATAGTGACGAGGAAAAACCCCGAATTATCCCTATCAACCTGAAGAAATCTGGTTCTAGGAAGAAACTTAAAAAAGTAAGTGAGATTTGAAATGGCTGAGTTGGGAAAGTTATGTCCTCAAGAAAGATATTAGAGATCCAAAGTTTTCTAAAATGTTCACGTAAAAGACATCATGTGACCGTTTTAGAACAATACTAGATGATAGATCATGAACGTATTAGATAATTTCAGACAGTAAAGGTGGTTTCAGATGAGCTGTCGTTGCGGCAGATGACCACGCTTGTAGCTGCGGCAGACGGCCAAGCATTTGTAATTTTGAGTTGTGGTAATGTAGGGCGACACATTTGCATATTGCCGCGATGGTCTGTCGCAAGAAAAGTTGAATTTATTCCAACTCATATCAGGACAGCGTAATCGAATCGATATATCTGCTTGTTGATCTTGCTGCAAAATTTTCCAGGTGCGATAAGGTCGAGATTGCGCGCATGAAATCTTTGACATCACGCTGGTCGTTCGGCCACTACGACAGACACTCTGAAAGCAGCTTTAGAGTAAGGTAGATTATATTTTTGTGAATATGTTGTTTGTTTGTAGGAAGATATATATTCCAGGGGGGGGGGCACTCTCATATGTGGGCAGGGTATATATGTCCGGCGGTCAAGACCCTTATTTTCAGGCCGCTCACTAGATCCCCTTTTTCAGTATGATTCAGTTCTTTTGACCCCGTTTTTGAGAAAAAACTACAAAATTTTAGTTCTAACTGCAAAAATTTCGAAAATTTTCAGCTCAAGAGGCTATTTTTGGCCAACATTTCAGTTCACTAGACCCCAAAAAATCAGTTTCAAAGGTCCATTTTTTACAGAAAATCAGTTCACCAGACTCCAATTTTGGCGCTTCACGCCTGACATACCTACCACTTTCAAAGTTGAGTGCTCCCCGGGATATATTCATGATTATATACCGCATAAAAACATTGTTGTCATTTGATTGGTTGACACTGCATAAGACTGTCAAAATATTTGGTATATTTCCTGCTTGACATCATAACTGTGCATTTTTTGTCAAAAAAAATGTGATATTGCCCTGGCATGACGTCACTGCAGGGCAATATCAGCTTTTTTACATAACGCCCGAGAAGGTTTGTTTACGTTCTGACATGTTCGTCTTGCCATAGCGTAGTTTTGAATTAAACAAAATTGACCAGATGGTTGAGTTCAAACAATTGATGGATGAATTGACTGCATGAAGTGCTTTTTACCCAGCTGTCGGAAAACCTCAAGCGCTGCTCATTTGGTGAGAGCTAGGCCTAGGCTAGGCTGCACGGTAAGCTTAACTCAGTATGCACTTAATATCAAGTGAGTTTACGCAAATCATCAAATAACAAGAATATTTGAGTAAGGCCAACGGTCTCCAGTCACCTTGGGTAGATATTTTGCACAATTGCCCTCATGAGCAGTAAATATTTGTATATTATTTTTGTATTTTTTCTTCTCTAGGGAGATAAGATTGATCCATGGAAAGGCTTAAATGCGGAGCTTCAGTACGGAACTCACAGCTGTAAATGCAACTGCCATGAAAAGTCTCTTGACCATAGGGTGAAAAAGAAAGGCAGACACTGTGCTTACTGTACAGCAGGGGTAAGTCGCAAGCTATCCAGATATGGTGATCCGGGAAGTACTTATAAGTTGGATTGAGTGTTGGCCGTGCATTTAGGGTGTCAAAACAGCAAAAGTGTGGCATTAATTCTATGTTAATCACACTGTGTAGTAAATTTTTTACGCTCCTGGTCAAAAGTGTTTGCGCACGCTTAGATACGGGCAAAAGCGTAATTATTATATCAAACTACCAAAACTCTGACAAAATTCATGTTTTTGTAGGTGCCTAATGTATCCAATATAAATAATCTATGTTTCCTCTGATATTCCATCTTCCTTAACCATAAAAATGGCCGATTTCTTGAACCATATACAAATACACCACACACACTTTTGCTATGTACCTATGTAGTTTATTAGTTCAGTGCTCGTTACCACCGTGTAACCGTAAAGAACATTTTCAGGTTATAAGTTTTCCACCAAATGTGCAGTTATGTATTTAAACTCCGTTTTTGAATGTGCGGAAGAAAGTATACAGTATGTTTAGCACGCCATATTGTCAAATTCCTGTCAAGTTCTTTAGATCTATATACTGTAAAACAAGAAATATTTGCTAGTAATCTAATTTCGCTAATACCCCAAAATCGCAAAATTAATTTGCCGCAAATATTAATAATGTACAATGATTTCAATGGCATGCTGATGCAATTAGTTAAATTAAAATGCCGCCAAAAAACCCAGATTCTGAAATTTGCAAAATTTTCTTTCCCGCAAATATTTCTTGTTACAGTATGTAAAATATAAATCCTAAAAAATATTACGCAAATGATGAACGGTTCTCGAGATATGGCTGGTTAAAGGTTATGTGCGCAAACACTTTTTACCAGGAGTATACACAGAACATTGTACATAGAACATGGTACGGTTTGTATTAAAAGAAGAAATAGATGGATATTCAGCAAGTTTGACTTCATTTGATGATTTTGTATCCAAATGTGACATCCGTTTTTTGGTTATGGAGGAATCACTGTAAATGTCAATATTTTCGCGCAAGGGCAATTTTGAGCTATTTTGAATAATTTTGCACACTTTAATTTTCGCGCTTGTGATTTTTTTCACGTGCGGCGGTATATATATACATACCACTTTTCGTCCTCGTTTATTTTAGTGCTAGACGAATTGAGCGCGAAAAGCATTAAAATTAATGTAGCGCAAAATATAGAACTTATACAGTAACATAATACCATCATGTGAGTGCAAGAAAGTCGTATCTGCAATAGCTGCCTTTTGTCATTAATTTGGATTACAAACAGTAAAATCTCCAGTCTTGGGTTCTTGAAATGGTTCATCAGGTTACACCGTCACCTGAAGAACCATTTCAAGAACCACTGACATAAGACAGTGAAATTTTGAGAGATTTTTCACATTCTTGTGACAAGTTGAAAAATAAATATAACTTAGGGCAGCCATTGCAGATACGACATTCCTGCACTCACATGACGATACATGCATGAAAAGAACAAATCTGGTTTTTCTGAAAACATGTTTGAAATGATCATATTTGGTTTTGCTAAAAACAGTCTTGCTGACTTACTGAGATAGGAAATTGACAGAAACTCATATCTAGCTTGTTTATAGAAATCATGTACTCTGCATGTGCTTTTCCATTAAGGTTGAACCGATGGCTCATTTCCTTACCGATACGATATGCTGATGTTTTATATCTGTCACTTTGCCGATACGATATCTGTTACCGATGGTTTAGTGCATCATCAGCTGATCAAAAACATGGCCATGCTTTTAGTGCATCATCAGCTGATCAAAAACGTGGCCTAGCCTTGCCAGGGCTAGGACACGCTTTTAGTGCATCATCAGCTGTTCAAAAACGTGGCCTAGCCCAGCTAGGGCTAGGCCACGCTTTCAATGCATTATCAGCTGATTAAAAACGTGGCCTAGCCCTAGCTAGGGCTAGGCCACGCTTCCAGTGCATCATCAGCTGATCAAAAACGTGGCCTAGCCCAGCTAGGGCTAGGCCACGCTTTTATCTGCCACCTTGCCGATATGATATCCGATACTGATGTTTTGGTGAATCATCAGCTGATTAAAAACGTGGCCTAGCACAGCTAGGCTTAAATCCAAACATCGGTAAAATTCATTGGCAAAGACAGGTGATTTTACCGATACGATGTTTTACCGATAGGGTGTAATATCGGGCCGCCCGATACGATGGCCGATACGATGCATCGGTTCAAGCTTATTTTCCATAGTAAAAATGATGTTTGAAAATCATAGATTTACAGGGAGATACAAGGCACGCCGCCATTTTTATTCCGGCATGGAGACAAAATTGGGGGTATTCGGGTTTTTGCAGATAACTTCCCGATGATGCATCGCACCTTGTCATAATGCGCGTAAAACCATTAAAAAAATCTTATCCTGGGAATATAAATATGCACAATTATTAATCTGACATATTCAGGGAGACTTCAGGCATGAGAATTTTCAGATAATTATCTGATTTCAGATATTTTGTCATCCAAAATCATCCAAATTCAGATAATTTGGGGCTTGATTTAACATTTTTTTTGGGGGGGGTTTTGGTTAAATTTTACCAAATTCAGATATTTTCATGAAAAATCATTCTCATGCCTGAGACTTGGTCAGAAAATTCTACACTATGCAGATGGCTGCATTACATCATTGATTAAATGGTCTCTATTTTGTATTTCAGGTTTCAAGGGCAGAGTTGATAAGCTCTCTTAAAGGATTGAAAGCACCAACAAGACGACAAGACGGTGGCGATTCCATTGGGGATAAGAAAAGAAGAACGAAAGACCACCTTAGAAAAAGACCCAATGATGGCTCTGAAGAGGATGATTTGGAGGACGAAGAGGATTCTGAGGATGAAGAGGAGGACGATGATGATGATGACGTGAGCAGAGCTGGTCATGGAAGGAGGAAATACAGTGAAGCGGTGTCGCATCTATCCCAGATGTGTGCTAGCCTAGCGGATACCTTGAATGAAAACATCAATACATCCGATGATGATGATGATGAAGATGATATGGATGATGAGGATGACGATGACTTGGAGAAATACACCGAAGATGAAGATGATTTAGACGATGAGGATGATGATGATGATGATAAGGAAACCGAAGATGATGATGATGATAAAGACACAGATGACGATAAAGAAAGTTGCGATGATAAAGACACAGAGGATGACGATGACCATGATTATGATAATGAGGAAGAGGAGTTGGATTATGAGGAGGATGAGAATGCTGAAGATGATATGGATGTTGACGATGGCATAGAGACGGGAGAAGATGCTGAATATGAAGATGATGAAGAGGATGACTATGAGGAAGAACTGGAGGAAGAGGATGGCAGAGATACCACGGTCATTTCTATATCTGAAAAGGAAGGGAATGATGCATCCCACTCACCTAAGTCTTCAAACAAGGACAGCAAAACATCTAGTGACAATCGTTCAGCATCACCAGCAGTAGACACAGAACAGAAAAAGACTGCGACTGATGCTTTTTCCGATCAGTTTGATCAAAAGAATGATAAGCAGGGACTTCCTTCCAAAGAAAGTACTTCCTCAGAAGTTCCAAATAAAGTGCAATTGGTACCTTCTGATGTTCCACATAAAGTGCAGGTTAAATCAACCGAAGATGAAAATGACAGCACAGCAGAATTGCAAAGGGATTCTAATGTTGCTGAAAATCTTCCCGTTACCAAAGATAATACAAAACAAACTTGTGAATTTCAAAGTAGAACTCCTTTGAATCAGAGCAAAGAACAATCGTCTTCAAATTCAAATCTGGAAGCGGGAAAATCCTCCCGGAAAGACGAAACTAATGAGAACTCAGACTCAAAAGAACCTGTTAACACAGAAGAGGTTGTTAAAGATATTGGTGCTAAAAAATCAGAACAAACAAACATTGATCAAAATGTTGTGCTACAGAATTTAGTGACTGTAAGTGATGATAAATCTAAAGAAACGGATACCAAGAAAGATGCTGTTTTAGATAGCAAAGTGGAAGATGGTGATGGCAAGCGAAGAGCTGGATCTTCAGATGACCATCGAGGAGACGGAGGAGGTGAAAAGAGTGCCAAAGTGAAAGCAGGATCTACTTCAGACGACCATAATGTGGGAGATAACAATGCCAAAGATAAATCAAGATCTTCTTCAGATGGCCATGGCGGGGAAGCTGATGGTGACAAAGTGAGAACTGCTGGATCTTCGTCAGATGAGCAGGTTGAGGCTGAATCCCAGAGTGCCAAGGTTTCTTGGACAAGGTAAGCCATAGGCTCATTCCAGGAAAAAAGAAACTTTTTTTTGACTTCAAGCAAAAAATCAGTTTTTTTTATTTGACCATATAAACAAGTTTTTCACTCATATGTTTGTTACTTGGTACGTGAGAAGCATTTCCCAAACAGAAATTGTGAAGTTTTTCTATCCGTGCATGAATGAGCACAAGTGTTAACTCAGAAATGTCACAAACGTTACCAAAAAGTTACACCGAAATGTCACAAACGTTACCAAACAAAACAATGCGTTAAAAGAAATCCTGACGATAGAATTTCCTAAAACTTCATGAAATTATTTGTAAATATGTCACCCATCATCTCTGTGGAAAGCGCAATACAAAATACACTAACATGTCAGAGAAGTTTAAGTCTTTGTTCAGGATTTTGGTGATTTATTTATTTTCAAACACATACATATATTGGTCCCACCAGTGGGCACTATTATCAACAACAAACTCGTGGATAGAATGTCTATGCTAGGAGCTGAAGCCATTTAAAAGTGAAATTTTCCACTTTTTTGGTCACAAACGTTACTTTGGAATCACCCTATACATCATTGATTCAGAGGGGAGATACCAGAATGATGTTATCAGCCATGGGCTCAAATTTTGGGTAATCTGCTTCATATGGGTCTTACAGACTCGAAACTTTTCAGCTGATTTCAGCTCTTTTTATTTCACTTTTCAGCTGATTTCAGCTCCTTTTATTATAATTTTCAACTCTTTTCTTGATAAATCAGTCAAATTTTATCTCTTTGGTACAGAAAATAACGGTTTTCAGCTCTTTTTCTGAAGATTCAGTTTCAAGTCTGGTCTTAGCCATGTTCAGTTTCAAGAATTTGCATATAGTCAACTGCCTGGGGCAAGCACTACATTGCACATACAGATGTTGCACCAACTTGACACAATGTATACGTTTTCAATTGGCATACATTTTGACAAAATCTTGATGTAATGATATCGTAAATAACACATAAATTTGACCTAAATGCCGTAAAAAGTGCTGAGACTGGTGTCTCCCTTCTAAATCTATGGCATGGATATGACAAAGAACAATGCTGGTGAATATGGCTGAACAGGTCACATTATATACAAAAGAGTTTAATTTTAGTCATTTTTATCTGCAGTAGTGGAATCTTGACAATTTGACCTGTGCTGATATGCAGACAGACCCCCTTGGGCCTAGTATCCATTGGCTGTACCCATATTCCATGTGCACTGCTCTCGTTTTCTATTGTTAGTAATTGTGCGGAGCAACCCAGACAATAAACTTCGTTCTGCTTAGTGATCATATCAGTGGCATATGTACGGCAGATATTCCAATTACCTGGTGCTCACCAAGTATAAACATGTTGATTGTTGGTGCTGCCAGGTCATAGGAATCATCTGCCGTAACAAGGCCACTGATATGATCACTAAGCAGAACGAAGTTTATTGTCTGTGTTGCGCCGCACAATTACTAACAATAGAAAACGAGAGCAGTGCACATGGAATATGGGTACAGCCAATGGATACTAGGCCTTATGTTACCTTGAGACATCTTACGTTACCTTGATATCTTGGTACATGTAGTACAAATCACATCAGTGCTGCTACCAGTAACCCATTGATATTCTAAATCTTGTACATCTTTGGTTCAAAATTTTACCAGAATAGTCAGGACTTTGTATAGTTTATTTTCCTTCATTTTCAAAGTTCTGTG
Source organism: Ophiothrix spiculata (assembly GCA_000969725.1). Lineage (NCBI taxonomy): Eukaryota > Metazoa > Echinodermata > Ophiuroidea > Amphilepidida > Ophiotrichidae > Ophiothrix > Ophiothrix spiculata. The sequence continues at coordinate 16,532 of JXSR01S040413.1, read as the reverse complement.
TGAAGGATTTATAGTGTGGAATTGGTTTATAATTTGAGTTTACCACCTGCTGTAAGTGCACATGTTGCATTGCAGGAGGAAGTGAACAATTACAATCTGCCCTTGTCTTAAAGTCCATGAGTTGTCACTTGTATACAATTGTGATTTAATAATATCCAGTATTTATATTGCGCTATTCACTGTAGTATCATAGCATTTGACATTATTATTACGCTGTTATTAGGAAATCATCACAACCATCTCACCTTAACTATACGCCGACCTATCATAATGTAGATTGTAATATTTCCCTAACAGCTCTCAAATGCACTTGGGTCGACGAAGCAATCGATTAAATGTCGACCCAAAGCAATCGATTAAATGTCTTGTCCAAAGACATAACCTGTTGGCCGTAGCGGGGCTCGAAATCGCTACCTCATGATTCAGAGTCCTAGTTTCATTAGACCACACAAGGTTCCGTATTTCCATTTTGAGATTTATTTTCTCTTTCTGTGTACAGGGAAAGTGACCGTCTGCTATTGCAGTCATGTCAGGAGAAGGATGCCACTGACACTTTGTTTGCTGAGGTTGCTGCCAAACTTGGCGATAAAACTCTTCAACAGGTAAATAGCTCTCTTTGTAATAGGTTTAACACTTCTAAATTCTTGCTTTCTTACTATGTAACTAATCAATTTTTCATAACCTCATTATTACCTTGTAACAGGGTAGAATATTTTCAGGTTGTAAGTTTTAAAACAAATGCGCAGAAATGTAAATAAACTCATTTTTTTATGTTCAGACAAAAGTAGTAATATGCATTACAAGCCATATTTCCAAATGCAATGAATGCAATTCCGGGATAGTTATTCGATAATTATACAATATTGATTCTGTCAAAAAATGATGAAAATCGGATATACGCGTTTTGAGATATGACTGAATAAAGGTTTTGTGTGGAAATACTTTAGAGCGGCAGTGTAGATTGGCATACAGTAGGCTATTCAAAAAAATGATTACCTCCTATTAAGGCATGCCATTTTCAATATCAATACTTTGCAGTGAGAAGTCGCTAAAACCAAAGGACAAACCTTCTAAAGAAGTGTGGAAATTCTTTTAACATATTTGCAAAATACACATGTCTACTGAAGGGAGAGGGTGTCATTATTTAAAGACGATCGCGGTGTTTATTCAAGAGGGCAGTCTTACAGAATTTGTTGGTCAGTGGCGGGAAGATTTTGACAAAACGCGCGCGTGGTATCTAAGCGTAAGATTTGCGCCTAATACGCAAAACGCAACGCGCGCACTAGTTTTTACGCATTGTCTTCCCGGTAAGCGCAGAAAATAGCGTGAAATAATAACGAGTTGCTAGGAGTGCTCCCGAGCCAACGGGCCTTCAGTGATAAAACTTTTTACGTGTGTTTTCCTATACTACAAAATGCTGATTTTTCACATATTTGTTACCTGTAGAATTTTTTAATATTTGGCTCGTAATCGAGAAAAAAATTATGGGGTCACCGACTGTTTTAAAAAGATAGCGTGAGATAAAATTACATGGGGTAAAATCTAAAAAACAATTTTCATTATAGGAAATGTCGAAATTCGGTTGAATAACATTGAACAGATAAAAAAAGTTAATTACACCAAAAAATCTAACGCTGGAGTTTTTAAGTTATCGTGCATTAAAAGAAAAATGACGTCATAGCGCGCTTAGATGGACCCCCATTTTTTATTGCTGAATTTTTAAACTTTAGACTCTTATCTATTAACTGACAAAAAATAAACAAA
>JXSR01S040407.1:5639-22105 GCA_000969725.1 Ophiothrix spiculata | reverse complement strand
CGATATGAAGTGTTTTAGCTCACAAATGTCTATTGTTTTTATTGTTTATGTCAACTTATTTAAGCTGTAATTTTTTTATAAAAGCATCAAATATTTTAAAGTAAATTGTGAAAGAAAGAACTACATTTTGTCTTCTTACAGGTCAAAAATAGCAAAAAAATCATTTTTTAAAACCAAAAAATGGAAGATTTGTCATTTCTGTAACGATTTTTTCATTAAGGGACCTAACTACTATAGCTGTGCCATAAGAGAAGATATTCTGTGCTTCCAAGCATGCATTACTTACTATGAACCCTGTCATAAAGGAGCTTCACTGGCTGACTTTAGAAACCGTATCCAGTACAAGTTAGCTGTTCTTGCTTTCCGGCACTTTGAAGGAACTTTACCATCTTACCTGTCTGCTACGCTCTGCATTTATGAACCTGCTCGATCACTTCGATCTTCTACTGAAAGACTTTTGAAATCTCCTCGTGTTAATCTAAAGTCAGCTGGTGAACGCTCCTTTCATTTTGCTGCCCTCCGTAACATTCATTCTCTTTCTCAGTTTAAAAAACATCTTAAAACTCACCTTTTTCGTCAGGCTTTTCTGGATTCGCAGATGTAACTTGTTTGTTTTCTTTGTTTGTGCGCATTGAGATCATTTGATGAGTGTGCGCCTTATAAGAACCCTCCATTATTATTACTATTATTATTTATGAAAGTGGACTATTTTTATAGGAAACTACATGTATATAATCACATACTAGTTAACTTGCTGTACAAACAATTCCATAAGCATGATAAGAAGCAATGAATGATGGCAAGCATAATTATTGAGCATTTGGTACACATTGCAATCTTGACCATGACTCCGGGGTAACGTGAGTTTGTCCTTTTTAAGGACTATTCTTGTTGAGATTAGCGGACCTTTTAAATTTCTGATTAGCGGAAATTATTTTATTTTCGGACTAGTGAACTTTTTTTTTTCAAATTTGGACTACCGAACCCTGAGATACAGGAAAATACGCTTTCCGACTGGCGAACCTTATTTCATTTTCGGACTAACGAACCTTCCGAATAGCGAAACTTCGGACTTGTGGGCTGTTGCCAATAAGAATGGTTAAGAAATAAGAAATTAAGAAATAACGTAGAAATGACATTCAACGTAACATCTGTAACACACCGTTTGTAAATCTTACCTAAGAATGCTGACCCTTGTCTTGGAGGCCGAGACAGAGAATTATTCCTGGGATGCTTAACATATTCATGACTTGGAATAGCGGGCGAAGGAGTGAGGCGAAGACTTCCAGGTGATGCACTTTCTAAGAATCGCATGAGGTTAGGAGATGCATTTTCAAGAAATCTCACGACATCAGGTGATGCACTGTTAATGTTTTGGAGGATATCTTGCAAATTATCCGGTGATGCTCTTTCAAGATTCCACCGGATATTAGGAGAAAGGTTATCCAAATGTCTCAACAGACTTGGTGATGTAGTGTCCAACAATCTACTGATGTCAAGTGGTTCGTCACTTGATGCTGATGCTGGTCTAGATCCTTTGAAATTAAATCAATTTAGAAATAAAATTATGTTATTTTTGACGAATAGGACTATTTTGCTATTCCTTTTATTAATATTACGTTAGTTTGATGTTGGTGTTATGTTATATGTTGTACCACCTAGGTATATTCAGAAAATTCAGAAATTCAGAAAATAAAAATCGTACCGTATTTCATTATGAACCTTTCTACTCAATTTGGGATGGCAGGTCACATATTGTCCTGCTTGTGGTATTGCTTACCTTGCTCCACATCATTGGCAAAGTTAGATAAAGACATCAAACCGTTTACAGCGTCACTGACCTCTGTGATGGTGACTGGCGAAGGATCACTTCTGGCAATCGTTTCGTCTTGAGCTGTTAGAAAAGCGAAAGAAGGGGAAAAGAGTAAAAGTAACCGATGAAAGTACTTGGTTATATCAAAATGATAATAATACAAAATAACCAAGCCAAAATCACCTCTTACAAACTTTAGAAATACGCTACATTCCCTGCACCTGCTGCTCTTGGCAACAATTCTCAAAAATAAGTAAAATGAATTTACCAAATCATATATAATACACGCAAATTGGGGTAAGCCCCGATTTGGGATGGGAAAAAAAGCTATCACTGTATCAAACTCTGTAAAACTACTTTGACATTACTTTTACAAGACAAACACAACCCCCACACACACACACACACACACACACACACACACACACACCCCAAACAAACAAACAAATGCTTGATTCAAGATTGAAAATATTCCGATTTTAATGTATAGACCCCGATATCATGTACCACATTTACACACTTAAGGGTGAACATATTACTATGACAGTGGTATAAAAGAAAGTAGTGCCTAAACTTACTTTGCCCATCAATATTAGACAATATAACAGACACCATGGCTGGTGATTGCCTCGAGAATTCGTTGCCGGTGATGCAGACTGATGACCGATCAAAATGAGAAGGAATATTGGTCGGGATAGATGGTGAGCGCCTTGAAAAGTCATTGGTCGGGATGTATGGTGATCGTCTCGAAAAGTCATTAGTAATGATAGCAGTTGATGACCCTGGGAATATGTTTGTTACGTTGACGTTGGCTGAAGGTATAGACGAGGAGAATATTTGGTCTGTTTTGAAAGAGATACAATATACACTGCAAATTTTGCCGAACACCAGACGCTAGTGTTTTGTCAGGTTTCATGTATATTTTGACACTCACGATATATTGTCATCGTATTCTGTTTGTAATATTAGAAAGGTATTACATCAAAACACGTTCAAGAAATCAACTTCTGAACACGTGGGATGCCTTACGTTCGTGTACACATTCAAATATTGAATACGTGTCAGGTGTTAAAAATGTCAAATATTTGTCATACTACCAGTCATACTACAAAGTTAAAGGCAACAAAATGTTGAATTTTCTGTAGTTTCATTGTGGCAGCTTCTTAAAATATCATTATAAACAACATACAGTGGGAATGTATCGTGATTGTCAAAATATGCCATTGAAACCTGACAGAGCACTAGTGACTAGCGTCTGTTGTTCGACAAAATTGAAAAATGTGTTCCTAGATATTGCTTTCTAGATTCTAAAAAGTAAAATGGTTCAAAATTTTACCAAAGCAAAATTTAGTTAGCTTTCCCGTAAAATGTGTGGCCTAAAAACATGATTTTGGACCTTAGGGCCAAAATTACACATTTTTGGTCCAAAATGACCTCACCATCATGTTCAGTATGCAAATTCGCTTCTAGAAATGTATACATTTATTTGTATTATTTCGACGGAAGTCGAAGGATGATGATGATGATGATTATTTGTATTTAAATATCTGTTGCTGATGAAAACGAATGGTTGACAGGGTCCTTAACAAGAATACTAATGCTGACAATAACATAGAAAACCAAACGAACGAACAATCAAAGAAACCAATAAATAAATAAACAAACAAACCTTTTGATGGCCATGCAACAAAGTTATGGTGACTTTCAGCAGATTGTGGATGTATAAGCACCCCGAGTGGTGCTGCCTTCTCTGGTGTCATATCTAAAGTAGCATGTCGCACCGCTTCAAACACAGGAGGATGTTGCTTACAATTTATGTACTCGATGAAAATCCGCAATAGACTGATTTGACCTTGGATGATATTCAGTTTCTCCAGATCCCGCTCTCGGATGGCTTGCATCGCTTTGACAGAGTTGTATCCGGCATTGAAGAGTGCTTCCAAAGTAGTATCGTTAATTTCATATTCATGCCAACTCGTTATTTCTTTGAAATGCTCAAAACTAGTTGCTGAAACAAAGTGGATACAATCATCTTGTTCAATAAGTGGACACATGAAGAAAAGCAAAAATCAGGACAGTTATTGAGGTTTTAACAAAAAAATCTTGGAAGAAGTTACTAGAGCGAAGTGAGCAACGTGAGTGGAGCGTCTTTACAGCCGGGGTCAAGGGATCCACTGAAGGGTCTCAGTGGGGTCCAAGGGCTTAGCCTCGATCTAGTAGTGGTCGATAAGCCAGAGGGTTTCTATATATTAAACATTACATAAGACATAATTTCAGAGGTATGTTCAGATTCTTGGGTTAATAATAGTCATTTTAACCCAAAATAAAAGTTAGTAATCATTTTTTCTGGCGATTTACACATGCCAAAACTCGGGACTGTTTTATATTTAGTTTATTCTATCTTTATTCTGGCATACTCTTTCAATTAATACAAATGTACTGGTCTCCCAAGAGGTCTAAAGAAAAATTGCATACATATATATATAATTTATAATTACAAAGAATGATTTTTACAAAAATACAAGAATAAAAATGCTTGTATTAAAATTAAAAGAAACAAAATAATGAAAATGGTCAATGAATACAAGTTACATAGAAATAACATTAAATTAAATTCATTCAAACTCATATTCACAAAATTGAAGCGAATGTCAGCTGGGAGTTTGTTCCAAATGGAAGTTGTTCCAAAGAGAAACAGCTCTATAGTGGAATGTTCTTCTACCAGCAGCAATGTTCCATGATGGTACAATAAGAATATTATTTAGTCTACTAATTTAGTCTACTTATAAAAATCTAAAACTCCAGACAAAATAGAGTCAAAAGGAGGAAAATATAGCTAATATTGTTAAACCTCTCTAAAAAATTCATATTGTTTTGCTACTGAATTTAATTTGCTATTTTTACTTAACGCCCATCCCGATATAATCATGATAATGAAATAATGATAATAATAGAATATAAAGGCAGTTTTTGGATGTTGTCATAAGGCTTGCAGACTCCTGCAACAGAATGTTCATTATTGATAAAAGAATTCAAAAATATCATAAGTACTGAACAGTGGCTGCGTACAACTAACATCACATAAATAAAACAGTACTGGCATTAATTTACTTTTGTGTGAGTCAAACGACGAAATGTTAACGATAAAGGAATATAAGAGACCAAAAATCATTTTAAATATTTATAGATACATTTTTATGATCAAATTGTTGCATTGTTTATTAAGAAATGAAAATGTAAAAATAAGTACATACCCTTTGGAGTATGAAAATAAACTGGTGTAGAGTTGACGCAGTTACACGCAAATTGAGGCTTCACTAGAATGACATCGTCCTCCTCACATGGCTCTTCTTTGATCTCTTTCTTAATACAGTCGTTATCTTAAGAAAATAAAATATAAAAGGTAACTACACATAACACTAGAAAACTGTCATATTTAACAGTATCAGTTCATATAATATATAAAATCACATCATCGACTAATTAAATAATGACTTTCGTGATTCCTAAATTAGATTTTATTTGAATATCCCTGATATTCGTGATCTTATAAAATAGGTACTTTCCTTGAATTCAAATTACGGTCGAAACACGGGAATGATATAAATCGCTCGAAAATGTCTATATGCCCTTTATTACAATAACCTAATAGTATTAATTCACAATGCTTTAAAAAAAATATTGTTGAGTCTTCGTGCATTGGGAAGCAAAGGAAATCCCCAACTTGTTAAAAGTGAAATATACCAGTTTGACGGAACTCACAATTCGGATACGTATCTGAATTTGGATACCCACATACATTTTGTATCGATATTCATCAGAATCAGGATTTGGAGGGGTATCCGAATTCTGATACGCCTGACGTGGTGCAGGAAACAAATCGATAGTGCAGGCTGGCAAGTACATGTAGAACATCTTTCTTGCATCTATGATAAATCTATCTGTGGAAATGTCATTTCCATCGGCAATTCCAGCGGGACAGCTTCGAAACATGTCCTGATAGCTCTTTATCACAGAAGGCAAAATAATTTGGCCAAAACTTTCTTAGAATTTAGATGACAAAAAAAAATAATGATGATAATGTTATTGACTTTTATACATACCGGTATGGTGGGCGGCGAAGCTGAATATTAATTTCAGCTGATATCCCGTTTCAGTTGTTTTTAATCCAAATTCAGATACGGGTATCAGAATTTCCGCCGAACTGATATATCAGGTATCTAGTAATGTCGAATTAATTTGTTTACACACACACAAAAACAAATCTGCTTTGAAGAAATGCAAATGTACATTAAATCTACAATTAACAAATTGGATCTTACATTTAACAAAATAATATTTTTCAACATTAAATGAAAAAATGGGAATTAAACCTACCATACTGTTCTCTTGCGCGTCTTACAGTCCATTCATTGATATTGAATATGTTCAAGAAAGCTTTTTGACAAATAACTTTCTTCTTGATTCCATCATGAAATGGCACTGCTACAGGTACACGGTAGTCGTAGACGACAGGTCTCCTGGTTCCGTCACGATTTGTATCTTCTTTGTGACGGTATATATACTTGCGGAGGTAACTTTTACCAAATTCATCGCTTTTCTGGTTTTCGTCTCGGTACTCTATGTACAACATGACTTTCACTTCCGAATTTAAGACATGGAGACATCTCTTTTTGCAACATTTGGAACCAACTTTGCTCGTTTTATATTGCTCTATCATGTTTCTTGGTGGTGTACCAATATCTATGAATTGCTGTTGACTTGTTCCAGGGATATCATGAACACTTTCTTCTATATGGGATTGGGAACCTTGTTTTGTTGTCTCTTGTTCCTCTTTAATGTTTGATATTGCATGTATGTTTACAAACTCCTTGAATTTTTTCGCATCATGATTTTGATTGTTGTTGGTGTCAGGTAAATCCTCCGTGCTCTTTCGCTTTGTTGATTTACTACTACCTTTGGCAACTCTCTGACTATCATCGAACTCGACAGGTCTAGGTTCATTTGATGCATTTTCCTCTTCTAATTTCCTGCTCTCTTCCAATACCATGTTTGGCGTTTGGTTCCCCGATCCAGAACTCTCTGTATCCTGGTAGTGTGTCATGATTCAATCTGCATCAACAAACTGAAGGTAAAACAGGAAAAATATGGTCACAGTACAACAGTGTAAAACATAAGGTTAATGTTTTGTTACTGGCTAAAATCACAAATCCGACATTGTCCTACCTAAGGGTGTATTTTGAAATTTGAAACTGCAATGACTTTACCCCGCCATGGTCCCATGTGAGCCCATCTAGATAGGACATGTTTTTAGGATATAATTTCTACGGTTTCTGTCGACATGCCTTATGTTGACATACTGTATGTGTCAACATAAAGCATATCTCGACATGTCGACATATAATCTCATTTGTCGACAAAACTGGGCAAATAAAAAAAATCATAAAAACTTACATTTACTTATAAATGTATGAGTTCTTTTATGACTGTTTATTAGCAGCTGAGCTTTAAAGTGATAAATAATTTCATGTCATTGCTCCACGCATATGGAACTCTCTACCAGCATCTTTACGTAAATGTCGACAGTCAGCAAGTTAAAAAAAGTGTCTCAAATTCTATCTTTTTCCAAAATAGTGTGTGCTCATTCCGCCTCACGGATGCCTAAACTTTGGGTGCAATTTGTATACTCATGTGTTTCCTTTGTTATATTGTTGTTTTTAATATTTTGTGCTTTGGCGCATTTGTAATTTAAGTTGTTGTTTAAGCTGTAGTGTAAATTGTGGTGTAGTCTGTTGTAAAGCGCTTTGACCTATTTTGACTAGGCGCTTAAGAAATGCTGCTTTATGATATTATTAAGTGTTGCATATATAATTTAATACTTATTACCGGTAGTTGTTCGTCATTTACAATTGTATTATTACGATGGATCACAACCCCCCTCCCTGCTTTGAAGGTCTACCATAACCCCACCTTAGGTGGTACCCCCGATGGCAACCACCCCCTCCCCCCCCCCCCCCCCCCCCCCCCCCCCCCCCCCCCCTCGTAGGAAGACGAGGGTTAACAACATCCACATTGTCGTACACAGAAAAACATAGCTCATAACTATAATATTATAGGTAAGCATACATGTACATCTAAAACGGGTCATTAAAGCTTATAGAAATATTTTCATTTTTCCGCAAAAAACAACTCTTTGATATCTACTTTATGTTGACACATACATGTACATCGACGTCGACAACAGATTATTAACACATGTCGACATGAAAAAACAGTCTCGACAAGACCATAGTAATTTCACGTGGTAGTTTTCCTCAATATGCAGATATGGGGTTTTGGTTACTAGGTATGTAGTTAGTAAATCTAGTATAACGTATAAATAGTTTATTACACAATACTACCGAAAGTTGAAATCATTAATAACAAATTTGTTTTCGAGAGACAAATAATACTTCCTTATATCCGAAATTTAGATATTATCCTGTTTTAAGAAATGGAATATAAAGGAAATTAGTATAATGATTCATGCAACAGGCATACAAAAACTCCGTACAAGTATTGTGTGAAATGACTTTGTCAAATACCATTCCAAAACACACTCTCGGTTCATGCCCACATAAAAATAAAATATTATTCAATCAAGTAGTAAACATAAATATACATGTACAGGTCAATTATTTAACTTACTAAGATAGTTATTTATAGAATTCTGTTTTAATTTATAGGTACCATTATTTTCTGTTACATTAATAATCAAGTTAACGTTGGTTTGAAAATACAAATTAGTAAATGGCTCAATCCATAGAAAATTGAACTTTTTTGACTTCAAGCAAAAATGAGCATATGTTTTATTTCATAAATGTTACAAACGTTACCACACAAAAATACATTAAGATAAATCCCGATGATAGATTTTCCTATTATTTATATGAAATATTTGTAAATATGTTACCCATCATCTGTGTAAAGCGCACTAAAAAATCGCTAACACCTCAGAGAATTTTTACTTTGAAGTCATTTGGGTCAAAAATCTATTTCCGTGCGTTGTCACAAACGTTACCGAACGTTAGATGGACTTTATTCAGGATTTTGGCGATTAATATAATTTTTAAACATCTACATGTCTTGACCCCACCAGTGAGCACCATTATCAACAATAAACTTGTTAATAGGCCTATAATATTTAAACTAGGTTCTGTATCCATTTAAAAGTGAAATTTTCGAATTGTTTGGTCACAAACGTTACGTTTAAATCACTCAGATACATTGAGATGAAAAGTTCGATTGATTTTGGCAAGCACTGTCTAACATATATTATAAGTTTGATTCAGAGTTTTTGTGCAGAATAATTTTTGACAACCAATGACCCCCGTATCATTTTGAAAGACTTAGTCAACCTTATAAACCTCTTTTACGGTGATTCTCATTCATTACCCAGGTTTTTTGAGAACCTACCCAGAATGACTCCCTTTTTTTGCTCAATTTGTCGATTTTGGGTATAAAGATCATATTTCGTATATGTCAAAATTAGGCTTATTTTATTTAAAAAAACTGACACCGAATGACCCTGTTTTTCGCTCTTGCCAATAAATCGCTCGGAATGACCCAGTGTTTTGACCCTCTAGTCTAGAAACACTGTATTTTAAGGTTTTGTGTATTTTTGAAATGTTGTTTCAAGGTTTTATGATTAAGTTAATTAGCACGTAAATTGGTACAAATAATAGTGCATATTGCAGATTAAAATCTTTTTTTAGTTTTGGAGATATCAATTTTAAAGTGGAACATATTTAAATATCGCAGCTTGAGAAAACAATCAAATACATAAAAAAGTAGAATCCCAAATTTGAGTCGTGAAGTTTCATTTTTGACCATACCTTTTGAACCGCAGCTCCGATTGTTGTCAAATAAAAAGCAATTGTAAGGCATTTTTTCCTCCCTTCCCTTCCCTTCAGTTTTTCTTTTTTTCTTTTAGCCCTTCCAACATGGAGTACGCCCTTATAGGTAATAAGTTCATGAAATACATGTCATAAAAAAGGCGCAACTATGTATTGAATTCAGATTTTAATTCACAGATACATTTTACTTACCTTTGAATCCAAAAATAGTAGAAGTATTTCGAACTTCCGCTTCAGAACGGTAGCTCAAGATAATGACGAGCAGTCAAACTTATCGAGAATATTTATATTGTTAGTCCAGTGTTGCCGGTTTATTTGATTTCCATTCAATTACACAATCGTTTGAGAGAACAATAATGCAAGTCAAGGGGTTGGGGAATAAAAATAATGGAAACTCGGGGTACAGCCAATACTCAAACCATCGTGGCAAAACTAATATTGTAGTTAATATTTATAGACTTGGAGGCGTAGGATCCTATCACCCAAGAGCTTAACCTGAAGAAGTACACTTTTTGAAATCAAATTGAAGCCCAGATTTTTATGATTATAAATCCAAACTTTCACCTCCAAATTGTAATAGTTCTGGAGGCATAAAACGTCGAAGTTAATTGTTTTTGTATTAGTTATAATAAATTAGTTCTAATATATATTTAAACATAACAGCTTATATTTAAACTCCAGCTATCAGTTTACCAAGTGCAATCCATTTGGGAGTAATTGGTTGGGACTCGGGAGTAAAAAGCAGGATGAATCAAACCGAAGATTTTAGAACACATTAGTGGTCTAAAATCTTTGATCAAACCTACAAGCGATTACTCTCTTTCATTACAAAGTACCCCTAAGTGTTTCACGATATTAGGCTCATTCCAGTGAAAATAAAACTTTTTTTTTTACTTTAAGCAAAAAATCAGCTTTTTTATTCGCCCACATAAGCAGGTTTTCCAGTCATGTGTTTGTTACTTGGGACGTAAAAAGTATTTTCTAATCAGAAACTTTGAAGTTTTTCTATCCGTGCATGAATGAGCCGGGGAATGAGCACATATTTTAATTAAAAAATGTCACGATCATTATAAGTTACACCAAAATGTCACAAACGTTACCAAACAAAACATTGCATTAAAAGAAATCCTGACGATAGAATTTCCTTTCACTTTTAGGAAATATTTGTAAATATGTTACCCATCATCTGCGCAGTAAAAAACTCACTAACATGTCAGAGAATTTTTAATTTGAGTTAAGTCATTTAGAGCAACAAAAAAAAAATATCCGTGCGATGTCATAAACGTTACCGAACATTACATGAACTTTCAGTATTTTGGCAATTATTTTAATCTTTAAACACATGCATGTCTTGATCCCACTAGTGAGCACCATTATTAACAACAGACTCGTGATTAGTCCGGTCCAAGTGCCCAAATCGGCAACATTAGGCAAATGGGCAACACTTTTCCTAATTATAGGCAATCTGAAATCAAAAACAATCATAATGCACCGCTTTAACTGAAATAATGTGCTGTTTGTTGGAGCCGTACAGTTAATGCAATTAGAAGTGAAGATAACAATTGGTAGATTTTAACGGGTTCGCCGTCGGACAAGTTTTGAACTGTCAAGCTTTCGTCAGGAGTAGCTCTGACTTCTGTTTACCATCATCGTTGAAGATTCATTAATTCTTATTTCTAATGCTTCTCTTGCTAGTCTCATACCCAGGTGAGGAACTTGGGCCACACTGGGCCAATTTGGTAGTCTCATTCCAAACAGGTTCATGACCTTCATTGCTGGCAGTGGTGGCTCCAAAAAGAGCCTTTCTGAAGGCTGCCCCTTGCCAACAGATTCACACAAAAGCAGGTTGCCCCAATACCTCTAATGTGTTGTTCTTATGAGATATTTGTGGCTCTTAAAAGAGTCTTTCCGAAGGCTCCCCCTTGCCAACAGTTATTTGCACAAAAGTAGGTTGCCCCAATAATACCTCTAATGTGTGTTCAAATGATAAGGCTGCCGCTTGCCTATAAGTCTCCAACCGAACAGATTGATACCTGATCGAGAAGTGACAACGAAAAGCTAGATGTGACAGACTTTATATGGTTTGATCAATTGATCTAGTAATCAAAGATCAAAGGTACCACAAGAATATTAAATGTTAAACCAATTAAGACTATAAGATGTTAAACCAATAGAATGTTAAGCCAATTAGATTAGCACAACAACTGAGCTAATTAAACCAATTAAGACTAGAAGATGTTAAACCAATAAGAATGTTAACAATTGTGCTAATTAATCCTGGTGGTTAAATGTTTCCAAAACAAAGAGCAGACAATTAGGTGTAAAACCAATTAGTTGCTATTGTTTGTTTCAACAAAGAGTAGACTTAATTAACAAACTATCAGCTGGAATTAATTGTTTGAAAATAGTGAGTTTCACATGCTGCTAATCTGTTTACCATCATTTCTATTGATCGTTGAAGATTCATTAATTCTTATTTCCAATGCTTCTCCTGCTAGTCTCATACCCAGGTGAGGAACTTGGGCCAATTTGGTAGTCTCATTCCAAAGAGGTTCATGGCATTCATTGCTGGCATGTTCAGCCAATGCCGAGTGTTGCTTGTTTCCCTTAGTAGTTGCTTCTAATTCGGTGTTCAGAAATTCTAATTTTCAAAGAAGACATTTTGATTTATTTTTGATTTATTAACGCTTTTATACCTACATCTATGCGGATACTCGAACACATTTGGGTATACTTGTCCCGAAATAGTTAGACATTAAGAGTAAAAGTAAAAATGCAAAATTGTGCATTTTGTGACAACTTAATGACTTTTTGTGCATATTTTCGGAAAACGAAATGTCAAGTGAATAAACTAATGTAACATCCCTTGTTTCTTATTAAATTCTCTACAATTGATATCAATGTTGCTACATTTTGAATGACTGTTTTCTCATACCCAAACCCCCTACTATAAAGTCGTTCCTTACCGTAGAAATTATAGAGCACGTGCACTGTGTAAAAATATGTGGTCTATCAGGCATATTGTGAAAAATTTAGGTCTTCTGAGCTTTACATACGCGGCACGTCCTTAGTTAAAGTGGGATGCCCCCATGGGTGATACGTTTCGTCCGGCCATAACGAACTCTCTGAAATCAGATTTCTATTATTTTGTAGCGTACATGTAGTGTTGTTTCCAGTTTGTGACTATTTCAAAATCATCTTATGTTAGATACATTCTATCGAATCTGGCAACAGAATTAAAATGCATGAGGAATTTTGGAATTCCCATGCTTTCACAGGTTTGCTTTGTTGTCAGATCTTTTATCTTTATTCACGCGCGTGAAATGCCATGCGCGTGAAATGTCAGTACCACTGAGCTATATACCTGGAGAGGCGAAATTGTTTTTGTTTTTTTGTAGGCCATCTTGTGTATACCCGATACCTTGTCCATTTTTTGAGGTCCGTGTGTTGCTATTAATATTCCATTTTCATTTATAGTGGATTTTTTACATCTCCGGACGTCCAAGTCATCGATTTGAACGTACCATGATTGTCCAGGAGAGGAGATAAATTTTAAACCCAATAATCATTGCGGCCATCCAGAAAATCTGGCTTGTTTGGCATATATCTAAACGCCGCTTTTGTTTGTGTGTGTGTGTATGTGGGGGTGTGCAAATAACTTTTTAATGAGTAAAAAGAAATCCACTGGATGATTTTAGGTTGCAAATTGATTTCTGCTATAATAGACCGGCCCTACTAATAATTTTGTGATTTATCAATAGGCCGAATAATGATAATTGAAGGGAAAAATGACATATACACTATTATATCGTAATGTATAGAGAATTATTTTAGCAAACTTCAAGGCTCTGTCACACATCACCGTATAGAGCAAAACGTACGCCTAACGTACTTAATCCCACTATTGTTCTGTTTTATGCATTGTTGTTCGTCATGTGTTCGTTACAAGTACGTTCAATACGTTATCCATACGGTCTGTCCGTTATGTATACGTTTAATTCGTTGTTCATACGGTCCCTGGACAAAATCGAGTACAAAAATAGTACAACATTCCTAAGGTGCACATTTGGAACATCATTTAAGTACAATTTGAGTACATTTATAGTACACAAATTTGTACTATATTTGTACTAAAACTGTACTATAATTGTGTTCCAAATGTGCACCTTAGGAATGTTGTACTATTTTTGTACTCGATTTTGTCCAGGGCACGTGGTGGTCCGTTTAGCACACGTTCAATATGTGAAACTCTTGTACGTTATTCATACGTTTTGCTCTATACGGTGATGTCTGACAGAGCCTTTAAAAAGTGTAGGCCTCGATCATATCATCATTTTTAATTACTTTGGTCAGGAATTTAAACGATTTTCCCAATGAAGCCTACAAACATGATAAAAGATACAATGACAATGACATGCATAAATTATGTGATGCTCGTCAGAGAGTAACATGATTTTTAGGCCTAAATAATCAATGGTGCAAATCATGAAATTGTATTCTCCATTATACAAGTTTTTAGAATGTGTACCCAACCGTTGTAATGAAAAGATGATTTAGCTATAGTATATTTTTACATCTCCGGACTAAGTTTGCCGAAGAAGAGGTAACAAGGTTTGTGATGAGGGGCACAGCCTTGAATGAAAATAAAAATATAGATAAATTCAATTAGCTGTCTTTTGTTTCACAATTTACATTGACTACTGTTTGATTTAAAGTAAAATGCATGGTTAATGTTTTTGATGATAAAAGGCAGCTATTGGTTTACAACAATTCTTGGCTCTTTTTAGATAATGTAATCACACATGCTATGTTATAGCATATTTTTTACATCTCTGGACGTCCAAGTCGTCGACTTGCACGTACCATTGTCCAGGAGAGGAGATAAGTTTTAAACTCAACAATCATTTCAGGCATCCAGAAAATCTGTCTAATTCCTGAGTTATCTCCCTTACTGCCTTCGTTGCCCTTTCCTCTCGTTCCTTCCTGTAACTTCCTCCTCTGAGATCTTTCTTCCACCCTCTGTCTCTCTCTCTCTCCTTATGCGTCGTTCCTCCTCTCCAAGCTACTCTTTTGTCTTACCGCCGTCGCCAGATCTTTCTTCCTATTCTGCAACTCCCGTTCTAGTTTAGCAACCCTCTCCAGTGCTTTTCTCACTTCTTCCCTTTCGTTCCTTTCTCTTTCCTCTTCTGCTTCGCGCTCCGGACACTGTCTAATAAAATGCCCGACCTTACCAGCGTCCCCTCCCCACTCCTGTGGAGATCCCGGTCACCTCCACCCTCCTCGTGTTACTTTCTCGCCTTTCTTCCTCTGTCGTAGCCTCCCCTCTCATCACCTAGTAGACTGTCCTTCTTTGCGATTTTCCTTGCGATCTTGCCTGTCTTTCTCCACCCAAGTCGCTTCCATCCTCCTCTCTTTCCTCCAACTTCTGCACTCTTCTGTATCACTGTCCATACTGTGGGGAAAAAGCATTAAAATGGTTAGTCTGGTATTCTTACTGTTTACCCAAGCGTCGGGCCCTTTTCTTGACCTTCCGCCCCTTTCCGTACTTAGGTATCAGTCGCACTGTCACCGTCGGCGAGAAACGCACGCACTTTCGTCGGCGGCGACGACGTGCCTGGTATAGCCTGTCTCTCACCCGCTTCGATAGGGCCATGTAGTACACTTTCGCCCACGGTTCCCCATTCACGCTCTCCCTCTGCATCCTATGAGGAGAAGGAAACCGGCATTATTACACTATAACGATCAACCTATAACATTCATGAATCCGCACCTGGTGTCAACCCGGCCAACCTGATGTACCAATCCAAAACCAATCCAAATGTAAAAAAAATAATACAAGTTGCCAAATTGCAAAAAGCCTGCCTGCCCGCTACATGTTGCCGTCGATTTCCATTGTAAGAACGATCTTGGGCCAAATCACCCTATGAACTTCTCCCTCTCCCAGCCGCACTTGCTCGATCCTAACCCTGGACAGCATATCCTTTCCTTCTTCGTGGGTATCTTCTGCATCCATGGCGGCAATTTGTTCCGCTTGTTTCCTCGCCGTCCTTCCCAGCGTTGAAATCCCGTCTATCATCGTCAACATTGATTGTAGTCGGTGTTCTATCTGCTCTTTCTCTCGTGCTTCCTTCTCTTCCCGTCTTCGTCTCGCCCGTCTCAGCATAACCGGGCAACGCCTGGCTCAGTGCCCCAAACCGGCACACATAAAGCATCTGTCGTCGTTAACCTTCCTCCGCCCAATTCCCCTTACTCCTCTCTTTTCTTCAGTCTCGTCCTGACTTCTTGTCGCTATACTACTCCCTTCTGTCGTTCCAACGTTCCAAAGATCGCTTTGCTCCGTCAGTTCTCTAATATGCGCCAAGGCCAACAAAACTTTAACTCAATAACTGTAATAAGGGTTTAGGTGTTATTGTTGATGCTGAGTTAAACTGGCATAAACAAGTTGGTAATGTGACTCAAAAGATTTTTTGCAAGCTATCCCTCCTAAGACGTCTTGAAACTTTTCTTGATCCAACAGTTCTTAACATTCTTCATAAATCTCTTGTTCAACCTCATTTTGATTATTGTAATGTAGTTTGGTTTGGAAAGTTTCAAGATGATGTTCATAAGCTCAGTGTATTAGAAAAACGATGTGCAAGAGTTATTTTATCTGTAAATAGGTACACTTCATCGAATGATATGTTTCCAATATTAAAATGGCAATCTTTAACTGCTCATAATAATTACTCTAGAGCACTATTAGTATATAAATGTATTAA
>JXSR01S040404.1:0-20234 GCA_000969725.1 Ophiothrix spiculata | reverse complement strand
GGCTGAATTTGTAGTGTGGACTTAGTCCCAAGATGGTCTGTATATACATGCTTAAATGGCAGTTTTACTACATAGCATTTTCCATGACTTGACATATTAAGAGTCTGATGCTCTAAGGAGGGAGGGAATGACCACTGTGGCTTACTACTAATTGAAAGAAATCTAACAAGCCATAATTAAGCTCTATTAGACTTGTGACTGCAGAGCCCAGAGATACATCAATTTTATTGCTGGATTTTTTCAGCCCTATAATTTATATACATGATATATAGCCTAGGACCTAGCCTAGAAAGGAGCAGACATCCAGGCAATTTGTTTACATCTGGGACGTTTGTCCAAATAGCACGGTGAAAAACAAAAGTCCAATGTGAGTTATTTTTAGATCATTGTGCTGCGTATGACGTAGGAAGTATGCATTATTTAGATGATCAAGTAACTCATTCTTGTCAATGAACATTTTCTCCACCCTATTTGATGATCAAATTGTTTTGACCTTTTTCCAATTTCTTGAATGCTTCAATTTGTAACAGCCATAGATTTAGAGGTGATATATTGGACTTGATGTCCTTTTTATTAAATAATAAATATTAAAAACATGCACTTGTGATCAGTTTACCATAATATTTGCATAAAGTAAGCAAAGCATTTGCATGAATCGTTGCATGCACCCAAAGTTCATTTTTGCCAGACTCTCAAGTGGACCAAATAACCCCAATATGGGTCCCATATGGGCCTATGGCTGACACTCTATGAATTGTATTTTATATGGAATAGTGGTGCTGAAGATCACTTTAATATTTTCTTCTTTCCTAGCTAGATAAAAAGAAGAGTACACTATAAATATATACTGAAAATTTCACTTGATTCTGACCATTCATTTCCAAGTTTACAAGCTTTTCAGCATTTTGAAAATTCCCATAGGCTACTGTGTTGTAATTACTGCCGGGGGCCCGACAATAATTAGAAAATGACACACTTTCTTACTTTTCTCAAAAATGCAAGCACATATGAAAGAATGGTTTGGGGATCGTAACATATATACCAGTTGAGGATTCTTATAAGCTAAAAAACTCAATTTTGACAGAGTTGACCTTGAGGGTGCAAAGTGGATCATAAATTGCCCCTTTAATTATACCTCACTTTTCTTATGATTTAGGAGCAGATCTGAGAATGCCTTGGAGAAGCACTACACAGCAACATTGCAGGTCTTGCAGTCTACCGCATCCAATGAGTCAGTGGAGAATCACCTCAGAACTTTGCTGCTACTCATCAGCTGTACTAAGAACCGCAGAAAGTAAGGCTGCTACTCTAGGTTTAGTTATTGACTTAATTTTGGATTAAAACATACCAAAAAGACCATATCTTCAGTTCTAAATTGATACCTTGAACATGGTGTGTTTTAAAAAATATTCACAAATCGAGATACAGCCAATATAATTGGTGTTATCAGGGTAATCTTATTCCTAAGAAAACAGCTTATTTTCCTGTGCAATTGAAGCTGACTTTACTAATCTTGCTATAATAAACCATCAAGCTTGCAAAATACTGTCTACAGGCTGAGAATGTAACAATTTATAATACTTTTTTGACTTTCTAAACACCTGAATTTAATTTAGTGTAATTACAAATCTGTCATCTGACATTTTGTAGGCAAGTTTACACTTTATGTCATAACATTGCTGTTTCAGATGCTACTTTGGTTGATGATGATTTTATGAACAAATACATCTCAGCCACAAAAGCATTATTTTACTCAGAAATTTGGTAAAATGGGGTTCAGTCCAAATAAAAAAATAACTTGTCTCAAAGCTACCATGCATGTTAATTAAATCGGTTGATTTTTTTTTTTTAATCATACTTTTCCAGACCAAAACCAAATTCATGCACATAATTGAAATAGAATACTTCTACACTTTATTTGTTAAAACATATCCCTGGTCTATGAGATATGTCAACATATAAAGATCAGAAATTATAGTTCACTGTTGATATACCATAACAAAAAAGTCGAGAATAAAATTTAAACAAAAATTGCATTACGCATTAATTTTCAAGCCACTCGTGAGCTTTCAGATTAAGTATTATTTTATTTTGGCCTAATAATTATGTAGACAAAAAAGCTTTGAAATTCTGTAATGAATATTAAATGTGATCATTCATTCTTTTTTCACAGACTACCTGATACATTGCTAATACAAATAGTCAAAGCTTTATCCGAGAAGAGGCGTTTAAGCTGGCGCTCTCGCATCTTGTGTTCCAGCATTCTTCAAGACTATGGGCCATCTAGAGAAATAGCAGTAGATAGCTTGAATCCTCCACAAGACCTGCAACAATTACCACACATATTGCCTGTATTGCTGAACCAGGTAGAGGAACTATTGTAGAAAATGAATAATCATATGGCAATTTCATAAATGTTTATGACGATTATCAAGTCGTATTTTCGCATGTGTGGTTTTGTGATAATACTTGTGCAAGTTTCAGCAAAGTAGAAAAATCATCTTCCTACAGATAAATAAACATTCTATTCCACATAAATTAGTTTTAATCAAAATGTTGTATTCATGAATGGGATATGTTACTCCTTGTTCTTCTTTCATCAATGTGAACTTTTTGTACTGTTTTCACTGGTTTTGTCATGATCACTTTAAAGTAAAAATTCTCTCCATAAAGATCTGCCCCGTAGATTTTGTTTCTTCATTTGGTGGGTATGTTTGCCTACTACCTCAAGTGCAGATGTTGTCTATTTACTGGGGGGAATATGATTGCATGTTTGATTGAATTTATTTATCATTGTTTTTTATCCTGTCCATTGCAAAGGGTGAAAAACTGGGACAGCTTGACAGACTTGCATACCAGATGGTGAGATGGGTGTCAACGATGGGATTTGACAGCGAGATACAAAGCAGAGCACTGGCTAGTTTGGTTGTCATAGGAACACTACATCCTGACATTATGACAGCTGAGCAGATCTACGTCCTAAGCTCACAAGTCAGCGACTGGTTATCGCAAGCCAGTCTGGAGCAAGCTGCCAACCCACATGCAAAACAGAAGGCTAAGAAAATGGGAGTCATGGTGAGTTAAAATATTAGTTTGGTTGTCATAGGAACACTACATCCAGACATCATGACAGATGAGCAGATCTATGTCTTAAGCTCACAAGTCAGTGACTGGTTATCGCAAGCCAGTCTGGAGCAAGCTGCCAACCCACATGCAAAACAGAAGGCTAAGAAATTGGGAGTCATGGTGAGTTGAGATATCAGTTCGGCGAAACTCACAATTAGGATACGTATCTGAATTTAGATACTCCGTATCAAAATTCTGATACCCGTATCCGAATTTGGATTAAAAACAGCTGAAACGGGATATCAGCTGAAATACCAGTATGTTTTAAAGTCAATAACATTATCATCATTTGTCATCTAAATTCTAAGAAAGTTTTGGCCAAATTATTTTGCCTTCTGTGATAAGGAGCTATCAGGACATGTTTTGAAGCTGTCCTGCTGGAATTGCACAGATGGAAATGACATTTCCACAGATACATTTATCATAGATGCAAAAAAGATGTTCTACATGTACTTACCAGCTTGCGCTATCTATTTGTTTCCAGCGCCATGACAGGCGTATCAGTATTCGGATACCCCTCCATATCCTAATTCTGATACGGGTATCACAATTTTGGTACAAAATGTACGTGGGTATCCAAATTCGAATCCGAATTGTGAGGTCCGTCGAACTGATATTAGCTTTGTTGTCATAAAAATGATAGCAACTTTGATAATGTGATAAGATTGATGCTTTTGCTGATAAACATTTTTAAAATCCTTTGGAAATTTCTGGAGCGTCAACTCATTAATATGCATGTTTTGTCTACAAAATTTTCTTGTCTGCGATTGGAAATTCTCTTGCATTTTTAGTCCAATAAAAGTGGAAAATAATTATATTCAGACCCATACATGATTAAATGCACTAATCCTTAATAATTTTGGAATGGTGGTACCATGGACTCTCTGACAGAAGTAAAATTTTCATTTAAAATCGGCTGATATAGCTTAAAGTCTCAAGTCACCTCAGGGCTCATCACACCAATTAAAAGTACCTCTTAAGTGCTAATCATAACTACAAGTTCTAATTTGTGCGCAATCAGTTAACATGAACATGAACTTTACATTCTGCCTATTGCATTAAGGAGGCACTTTTTCTGTTGGAAAGTGTAAAATTAACTTAACTAATTCTCAGGAAATTGTATTTTTGAAAAGGTCTATTGATATAGCACAGTTTTTAGGGTTGATTCATTATCAACTCATAGTTGACATTTTAAGTGTGTCTCACCTGACACTGTGCTCATGAAAGTGCTTTTTTTCTGTCAAACTGGAAACATTACAAAATGTTCTCTATACATAATCTTGACACTGTAGTAGGACACTTTTCATTGTTTAAAGGGACTCGGTCATCATTTGGTTGTTGAAAAAGATTCAGTCTGCATCTGATATGTCCACTCAGAGCCACCTCCGCGGGATAAAATTACACAGACGCTTGAGATGTTGTTGATTCTGACAAACCACTCTGTAACATGATTAAATCTCTAAATGAAAGATATATGTCGTTACTATATTACAACACCGTGATTTAGGAACCATCGTGATGATAACATTGACTAAGTGCCATTTGGGTTCATATTATGTATTCTATATATTTTTGTATATTGCATGTCTTTTATAAACTCCTACGGTTTACCACCTTAGGGTAAGGCTACTGGATTTCCACTTGCAGCTGCCTAATATTTTTTCCTGCTCTGCAGTAGTATGTAAGAATACAGGCATTGTAAGTTAAATATGTATGTATGTATGTGCTGTAATTCATAACATATGCATTTTTTTTTTGCAAACAGGTGACAGAGATTGATGGTGCCCCGTGTCAAGATTTCTTCACAATCCTCAACTTGAGTCAGTTCTATGGTGAAGATCACATGCTCAATGTCCACAGTTTCTCAGTCCTCAGAAGTCTTCTTCATGCTACTCTCTGTAGAGACCCTGATAGTATATCGACATCGGCAGTAAGTATGAGTCAGTACTACAATGAAGATTAAATGCTCAATGTCCACAGTTTCTCAGTCCTCAGAAGTCTTCTTCATGCTACTCTGTGAAGAGACCCTGATAGTATATCGACATCGGCAGTAAGTATGAGTCAGTTCTATGGTGAAGATCACATGCTCAATGTCCACAGTTTCTCAGTCCTCAGAAGTCTTCTTCATGCTACTCTGTGTAGAGACCCTGATAGTATATCGACATCGGCAGTAAGTATGAGTCAGTACTACAGTGAAGATTAAATGCTCAATGTCCACAGTTTCTCAGTCCTCAGAAGTCTTCTTCATGCTACTCTGTGTAGAGACCCTGATAGTATATCAACATCTGCAATAAGCATGAGATAGTATATGGTGAAGACTAAACTAGACTATACCAGACTATATATGGCTTACAATTTTATATTTACTATCATATATTTCATTTTACCTTTATATAAGGGGACATGATGTTATTAAAGCGTCACCTCTTTCCACTCCAACAATAAGGATAAGAAAAAAATGCATGTTGAAAATTTCAAGTTGCAAACCTTCAACCTTTTAAAAAATACTATAGCCTAGTGGATTGCAATTACTGTTGCTTCAAGGCCATTATTTGAAAATGATGCACTTTGTCATTTTTCTCTAGAATTCTAACAAATTTGAAAGAAAATTTCAAGACATTAAATATATCACTCAAGGATTTATACTAAAAACTAAAAATCTGAATTTTGATAGAAGTGACTGGAGTGATGAGGTTGTGGGCAATTAATAATCTTTTTACTTTCTATTAATCAGCTGTCTTTATTATTTTTTAAAGTACATTTGTGAACACATTTTGTTTCATTGTCTTACAGGATAGGGCAGAGTCCCCCTCAGATAGTGCAATAAGCTTTATAGTCAAAGCCCGGGAAGCTTTGATAGAGAAGGCATGTGAATACTGCCTTAGAGTGGTGGACCAGTGCGAGAGAAGTAAGTAAACCAGATCTTGTGTTCAAGTCTTCATTATACTTAAATACTCATGAGGTATAATACTTGCTTCAGTTCACTTTTTTGTGAAATTCCCATTTAGGATGTGAATTCTGGAAGGAAAAAAAAAACAGAATCCTAATTTAAGGTGCATATTGGCCTTAAAAGAAATCACTTAATAGAGCCACCTATGTGTCTAGGTGATACATATCTTACACAGACTCAAGCTCCCGGATGTAGCATGCGCCTTTAAAGGCCCTCATTTGTAGGTGTCATGATCGTAGTATTGTACTAAAATCATGACCAACGTAAACAAACCATACTTTCCTCTCTCCATGTGCCATGTTTGATCGGATAAATTTTGATTTTCTAGAGCGGTACTTGTTATATTTTGAAACCAATAGGCGAAAGCGGACCCACGTCATTCGCAGGGCATACGCAGGGTATACGCAGCACAATGATCTAAAAATAACTCTCGCTCGACTTCGTGCGCGGTGAAAACAGTCAATACTTCAGCCAGTCATCCCTTCATTTTCTCTCTTTTTTAGCCAGACGAAAATCTATGAAATGATGAGCTGTTTGTCATTTTGTTACGACTTGAATACCACACGTCTCATATGATTTTGGAATCGAAATATTTTGACAATTTGCTAAAATCAATCAAAGTTTCCGCGAGCTGGCATTTTCTCCATTGAGTTGAATGGGAAGTTGGCAAATGTTTTCACCGCGCTATTTGGACAAACGTCCCGGATGTAAACAAAACGCCCGGATGTCCGCTCCTGCCTATATGCCAGGAAGGAATGGTAGCGAAGGGATATGTCAGGATTATCAAATTTCTGCTGTCTTCACATTTTAAAATGATATTTGTGCTTTGATGTCGGCAAAGATCGATGTATAGGGGTCTTTTGAAGTACTATGGTCACACATGTCTACAGCAGTAGTAGATTTGACCTCCCTCCCTTAGATTTTACTATAACCTTGGCATGCAAGATGTTTAAGATCAAAATGAATTATTTTTCTCACTGTAGATGCAATGGAAGATACTTATCATCGGACTTCTTGCCCAACACTAATATTTTCTGCAATGCTACAAATGAAAGTGCAATGCTTGTATCCAGAAAATAAGTACTGCGCTGCCACTGAAACTGTTCTAAGCTATACACTCTTTAATAATATGTATGCTCATAATTTATGGTAGACTTGACTACTTGAAACTGCTTATTTATGAAAATAGATTTTTTACCACTTGTCATTTATTGAACCAGAGTTGTACTAAAAATTCTAGCTACACTAATGAATATTAAGCTTTGATTCCATTAGTGCTCAGATGCAATACTTACTCTATAATGATGGTTATATTTTATTCCTCCATTTGCTTTAAAAAGCTTATATTAGCAAAGATTCTTGGGATACAACAGGTAAACTTTGCATGAATGTGTGTGTTATGTAGCTTTCGTATTTGTTGTTGCTTTGTGGTTTTGTAGCTCTGTTGTCTGTTTGATTTTTTTATACTTTTCTGCTTTGTTGAGTGACAAGAGTTTTGTGTTTTGCTGTTTTGTTGCTTTGCAAGTTGAATTCATTGTAACTTGAACTTGTCATCAACAAATTTTTTGTTATCAATTGTATTGCAACAATTATTTTTCCGCAATGACTGCCAGAAACAACAAGTTTCTACAAAAACATGACATAGAAAAGTGACAAAGCTATAAAACTACACAAGTATGAAAGCAGGATTACTCTCCAAAAAAGGATATCAAGACCTTCCCATCATGCCTTGCTTCCAATGTGATTTTTTTGTACAGGTTGTAATGAGAAGGTTTAGTGATGAAACATAGCACAATTAGCAGACCTCATCCTAATTTTGCATTTCAGGCATGTTTTATGCCTAAACTCTCTTATTACAACCCCAACAAAAATCCAATTTGAAGCAAGGCATGATGGGAATGTCCAAATACCTTCTTTTGCACTCTCTATGGTGATGACAGAGACCATTGGATGTAGATGGCAGAGGTTATTTGCTATACAAGTGATATCATTGGCCCGTATTCACAAAACTTATTCCAGGAATAACTTTATTCCTGGATTTTTTGTTCTTGAAATAGAGATAGTTCAGAGCCATGAGCTAAGTTGGAATTTATACAGCCTCGGATAACTAGCCTGTGGAATAACTTTATTCTTCATTTGTGAATACAATATGGCGCCACAAATGGAAGAAATAAAAAGTTAATCCTGGAATAAAGTTCATCCCCTTTTGTGAATACGGGCCATTGAATTCATTTCCCAACAAAAAACAGGTCCAGACTATATTCACATGTCTTACGGCATTTACTCATGCAATCATTGATGGAAAATAGTTTGACCCTTGACCCACCAATGTAAAAGGCGCATTGCTTGAAAATGACTTATAATTAAATGACTCTTTGGAAATGCTATGATTTCTAAAGTCGTGAAAGCAGTCCTTACTTAAACTATGTTACAGACTATGACAGAATGTTTCATACTTTGTGACATAAGCCTTTTATGTGAAACTCCTACATATGTTGCCATGGTCACTGTCATCAACTGGAACTTGTTTCCTCGGTTCTTGTGTTTCTGTATATAGCTATGCTACTCTGGAAGCCCTCTTTTGTGATGCAAGGCAAACCTAGAATTAATAGAATTTACCCTTCTGTGCTAAATAACATTGAAATTTTATAGTTTTTGTCTTTGCATAGATTTTTTCAGTTACATAACTGCTATTGTTTTTAGTGAAAAGTAGTGTTTGCTCAGAATTTTACCATGCTGAAGGAGAATTTATATATTTTTCTCACAGAATGTTCATTCAGACATTTAGCAAAACATGTGTTTCAGTTTAGTGGAATACATTTTTTTTAAAGGCATAATGTCACAACTGAGAAATCTTCTAAAATTGTAACATAATTCAGTAAGGCCAAAAAAAGTTGTTGTGTTGCCCTCAGAGACTGATCTTGGTCAAAAAAAAAAAGAATTAAGGTCAGGAAAGTGCCCAACTTTGCTCAAATTGGGTGTTTTTTGAGAAAATATTTTGAAAATAGTGGAAAATGCACCAAATTTGGCACTGTGGGTGCTTTTATAAAATAATGATAAAAATGAAATATTTTCCAAATGACCGATTCAATTTTTTAGAAATTCCACTTGAGGGCAACACAACAATTTTTTTTTTTGCCTAATTAAAAAACAGTTGCAAGCCTGAATGTATTACTAAATAAAAAGTTATATACAGGCTGCATGTCATAATATTCTGTATGACATTGTGTCTTGAAAATTATTTAGAGTGTATTTTTGCAAGCTAGCTTGTAGATCCTGTAAATTTGCTCATTTAATAATTGTTTGGTTCTTCATGCGAATATGTGAATGGAACTTAGGCAAAAATAAAACTTGTGGAACAATATTTTGAAGAGCACTTTCATTTTGGAGATATGAAATTGTTATTATTTTCTCAGTTGTTATTATTTTCCCATGTGTTATTTACTCCTTCTTTAACAAATTTTGCAAGTCATGTTAACATTTTCCACTTAGTTTTGAATAGATTTAAAATAGTCATGAGGCTTGCAAATCACTGAATTTGCAAATTTGATTCTGATAGTATAAATATTTTTTCTTCAATTTTGACCTCAAAATAAAAGAACCTTGGAGTTTTTCTGTTTATCTACTCTGCATTCTTTATTGTTTTTATGTACCAATATTAATTTGTTTGTTTACCTTTGTTTTATTTGTTGGCACCACAGAACCAAATTTGCAAGGGGCTTAATATTTACAAACAAATGAACTTACATTATTGAACCCTTTGCCAAATTTATGATGTATGATCTAAAAAATACAGTTTTGGGCCACTCTGTGGGGTTCACATAATGAAAAAGTCACATGCAATTTTATTGAACTTAAACATTATTGTTTGTGGCAGTAATTTGTGAACGCGTAGTTCACGTGAGCATAGACGCTGACCATTATAACCTTGAAAATGTACGCTTGCGTGAGAAACAACTGTGTGATCGCTATGTAAGGCGCGTTCACAAATTAAATTCACAAACAGTAGTTTCTTCAGTGGTTGAACATTGTTATGAACGATAAAATAATTCTATATGAACCAAAATATTCTTTATACCAATTATTTATCAAGAAATATTGCCGATAGTAGATGAATATATGGTACTTGTTTGCAAAATAAAAAAAAAATGTACATTTTTGCAGTACTGAGTGATTACGTAAAATTATAAAAGCAAATCTCAAGTTGACTGATGTTGGAAATACAATATATACTTAACCTATTAGAATGGAAAACAAAACCATAAGCATTCTAAAGAAGCATTTGACACTGCGTAATACTTGTGACACATATTAACATGGAAATATATATAATTCCAATAATTCCAGAGTGGCCCAAAACCGCATTTTTGAAATCATACATCATAAATTTGAGTTGCTCTTTGCTTTTGTGATGCCAGGGTCATGCGTTATCTTCTATACATTTCTCAAATTATTTTAAGAGATTTGATCTTGCAAATCATAGATGCAAAATGAGATCCCTTGCCTATAGGCTAAATAAAAAGTTATTGGACAGTGTAAACAGAAACCCAGGGTGCAGGGTTACCTGTTTGTAAGTGCAATCTTTACCATGTAATTTTGTTTTTACTGTTCAATAAATTTTTGCTTAGCCTATAGCCTCATTAATGCAAGCATCAAATGAAGTATTGACCCTACCCTTTACAAACATTGTATAAACTGTTGAGGGGATTCACCACCCTGTAGATACCAAACCAACAATGTAAGTGAGAGACGATTTACCACTTCACCTACTTGGGTGCAGATTAGGGTGAAGATTCACTTTTGTCGAAGGAAGTGTCTATACGCAGGACTGTCCTGCACTTAATTTTTGTGAAGTCTATACGCAGGTCCACTGTTGGTTTATATTAGGGTTGGGGTTAGAAAGCTAATACATAAACGATTCCAAATATGGGTATAATGATACTTGAAAATAATGTTTATGAATATTAATGAGGTTTAAACATGAAAAAACATTATTTTTGTGATTTTTCTTATTAAAAATTCCTCAGATGTGGTAAAAAATAGACGGAACTCAGCTATTAAAGCATGGTTTTCCACCAAATTTGGTAGTTATGATGCTTGATCAATACCAATATTGATTATAGTAAAATGTAATGAAAAAATCTATTATAACTATTTTTTGTCGCCATGGAAACGTGTTGATCATTTCCTCGAAAATTGGCCTAACTCAGCCATCATACGCTCGTTTTCAACCAAATTCGGTAGGTGTGATATGCAATCAATACCAATATCGATTATATACAAATTTCACAAAATTTGATTTCTAATCAAGTTCTGTTGCCACGGTCCTGCGTATAGACTTTACAAAATTAATTGCAGGACGGTCCTGCATATAGCCATGGCCTTTGTCAAAATAATTAATGTCGAAGATTGAGGAGGGTTATTTCAAAACTCGCATTGATGCTTGCGTAAATGTTGATTAGTTTGCACCTCAGTTTTGTTTCCCTTTTATTCTCTCCATACTCCTCAGCAGTTGTCTATCCGCTATTAGATACCAACTCCTTTTTTCCTTTGTTTTTGTATTAATACCACAAATTTCTTTGTTTATTTCCTTTTCCTTGTGATATATAACTCAAGTCTGCACCACAGTGGGAAACAGATAGAACAATACACAATAAATTCATCATGAAATAATGGTTCATTTTAATCTGTGATCCCTATTACTTGCCAATAATTTAGCAACGGCAATTTTACATAGTCATGAAAGCAGTGTCAAAGATGTGATTTTATATTGTCAAGTAAATGTAAGAAAGATGTACTTGCTAAGGGTGCCATTTGTTATTTTGAGTAAACACTTTATCACTACAATGTGACTAAACCTAAGGCCAAAAAAAAATTGTTGTGTTGCCCTCCGCCTGCCGGGTCGAAATTGTGGAAAATCCTGACCCAGGTTTTTTTTTAAATCAAATCTCTTGATTTTTAATATTTCTTAAGTTGCACAAATATTTTGCCTGATTTCCAGTCCCGAAAATGTTCCAAGATTCACCTTTCAGTAGCAAACAACCATGTATCCCACATTATTTACACATGGCATCTGTACATGTAATTGTTATTTAAAAAAAAAAAAAAAAAACGGCCTGGCCGTCCCCACCACTTTGGGCCTGTGAGGGCAACATAACTATTTTTTTTTGGCCTAACCTACAAATGTGTCAGTGGTGTCACCTGAAGAACCATTTCAATGGCCACTGACCCAAGATAGGACACTCTACAATAGTGGCTCTCAAAGAGCTCTTAAAACAATGTGCCACATAAATTTGAAAATTATTTTAAATTTAAGATAAAGTGTCTAATACGCCCTTTTCTCCTTTTAGAATGTCAAGAGTGCCAATTGGTACCAGTCAAAGTGGCGTTCGCTCTGCTATTTGAAAAGCACTGCTATGTAATATATTTAATGCAATAGTTAATGTAAAATTGCAAATGTATGAAAAGCAGCAGCCATTGCACAGACAAATTTCTTGCATTTATGATGATATGACATCTTTGGCCTCACTTTCAATGGTGCTTGATCGTGTGAAACCATGTTTTAAGCCATCATCAGCAGGTTATGGGGAATTACAAATATTGTCTATAACATGAATATTTTTGCATATATCAGTATTAGTGTCAATTAATACCTGGATGGGTATGTCAGTAATATGAGTATAGCATGTTTTGTTACATCATAGAAAAAAATGCATTTAGCGTATCTTATAAAAGAAGCTAAAAAGTAAAGGTTTCTTTAAAAAATAGAGCATAAATATTTTGCATGTGCATGCGATAATTGTGACTAAGGATTTTTTATGATTTGGACTCTATTTGGATGGTTCATGGTTGGTACTATTTTGACATTTTATTTGCTCTTAAAGTATGAAATTATTGCTGAAATGTGAAATATAGTAAGAAAGACACTATTGTATTTTTCCCAATGAAGATACACATGGACCTTTTGCATAGTGTACTAGCATTTTAAGTTAGTTTGAAAGTATGGCAAATTTTTGAAATGAAAAAGTTAAGAATAATTCAGGAATTGAAAAGATGAAGTATTTGAATTTGTTTTCCATCCATCTTAACCTGAAGATGAAATTCAGCACTGTGATATGTAGCACAATAGAAAGTCATATTCTAGAATGTTTGTTTACTGTTGTTATTTGTTGGTTTTGGATTTTAATTGTAGCATACTAACATTAGCTTTATCTTTTAAGCTTTATTTCAACAATTAACATTTGCTATAAATGACATTTTATTTCTTCAGGTCCAGCTAAAATGCAAGATGTGGACCTAGTTTATGCTGTAAGTACTTTGTTATCTGTCTGGTGTCAACTTTTTGATAGCCAAAGTGCAGGATCAAAGCATTATCCACTTTTTCACAATTGACCAGCCAAAAATGTAAAAATTCTATTGGTAGCAAATATGTTAAAATTTAGAATTTTTTGGTATAGCTAGGAAATCATACGTAAAAAGTTTTATCACTGAAGACCTGTTAGTTCAGGAGCACTCATAGCTACTCGTTACTATTTCGCACTATTTTCAGCGCTTACCAGGATGGCAATGCGTAAAAAACGATGGGCATGTTGCATTTTGCGTATTAGGCTCAAATCATACGCTTAGATAACACGCGCACTTTTTGTCAAAATCTTCTCACCACTGACCAATATCCAAGTCTGTAACACTGCCCTATAAATTAATACTGTGATTGTCTTTAAATGAATCTAGGCTGGATAAGGTATGGCGCGAGTAGGTGTCATTTGTAGATTTACAATTGTTTTTTGTGTGGAGGTACTCACCTTGAAAAGGGTTTGTGGATGCAAATTTTACAAAATATATCTTTCTAAAGCCTAAGTTTATGCAAAATGTTTTATTCCAAAGCCTCAAATTAGGCCAAATTCAAGTTCCTTAAGCCCAATTTTTTCCCTAAAGAATCAGTTCTTCAATGCCCTGTTTTTGGTGCTTATTCATTTTTAAGCTCCTATTATTTGACTGCATACCTATATACCAAAAAAAACATTAGACCCTAATCCACCTCCCTCAGGCCCCTTATCAAGTGGTTAAAGGTTACATGCAAAGAAGTGAACACTGATCAGTAATATATCAGTTAACACACATATAAAATGAATACACAACAATTCCTGCATTTTTGGCTTCCATAATAAAAATAAAAGCATTTGGAGAATACACAACACAAGCTTCAGTACACTGGAATCACTCAATTATGACGTATATAATAAGAGAGTTACCAACAATCTATGCAATGCTCTGACAATGCATAGAAGTATATAGTATTCAGCACTATTTTCGAGTGTTGATAATTTTCACTTACTTGATATATGAGTGATATTAATTAAATTATATTCCACATGATGGTATAAAATAATGTGTGAATCTCAAATGATGCTTAAAGTAAACTTTCAAAAATAATTATTAAATTAAATATTGTTTCTAGTCAAAAATACAAAAAATAAACAAATAATATCATCAAATGACCATAGGTTTGTATAGAGACTTCCAGTGAATGCACAACCCTGTGTAACCTTTATCTGTGTAATTGGTGGTGCATATAGTATTATTTGTTTGAGTTTATTTTGTTGCCCGGGGGGGGGGTACTTAGTACAAAAGTGGTTATGGGGACGTGCCGCAAATTCGGGTAGCAAAATCAGGCTCTCTGGTATTTCAATCAGTCCTTTTTCTTCCCAAAATGTGGTATTTTGATGGGTCACTTTTCAAAAATTTGCGCCAATTGGCGCCAATTTGGACATTTCTTCACAAAACTTTAGACATTTTGTGCCAAAATAGCGCAAATTTGGGCGAAAAAAATGCAATTTTTGATCAGCCTTGACTCAAAATTTGGAAGATTTGGTATGTGGATGGGTCCCTTTTTCTTGAAAATTGGTATTTGGATGGGTGGCTTTTCAAATTTCCCTGCGGCACGTCCCTACCCAAACCAAACTTGAGTACCCCCCCCCCTCCCGGGTTTTGTTGTTGCTTTTATGAAAAGTGGTTGTTTTTGTTTTTAATTGGGTTGATACAACATAATTCTATACTTTGGTGCCAACTATACCAAACCTTTGCGTGTAACCTTTAAGGCATTGGACTCGTAATCTAAAGGACCCTAGTTTAATTGGGCAGGGGAGCATTTTTCTTTGTCTTTTTAATATTTACATAATGATGAAACAACAAGATATTTATCAACTGTCAATACTCAATGTTTAATCTCTTTCAGTGTTTGATAGAAGCCATTTCAACTCTAGATGTCCTGTGCAGTATAGACTCAGCATTAGTTCCTAAATTATTCCCATCCATCAAGAGAGTTTGCAGTAGAATCACAGAGGAGAGCGCTAACCAGCCCAGGGTCATGCTCAGTCTCCTTCAGTTCTTCATAAATCATAGTAAGTTGTTCAACAAGATGGTATACAAATACAACATCTGGAAGTAGTGACAATTACTGATTTGATTCGCGTTGGGAAGTAGTCACACGCATCCAACACCAAAGGATCAGGAATTTTCAAAATTTTCCGAAATAAACAATGTTGTATGTGTTTTACTATACCTCATAAATATTTCACATGGTGTTAACACATCAAAAATCACCCCACAATGTCAATTCTTCTCGGTCACCATATGAATTACCAACTGATAAGTGATATGATTACGGGGATGCTATAGTAGGCTGCGGTAGTTTTTAAATTTTGCCCTGTATGGGCTTTACAAGCACTTGGGGAAGTAGGCAAAATACTGTAATGCGCATCAGGTTTAACAGACCAATAATATTTCGTGCTTTCCTAATAAATATTTATGAGATATAGTAATACTACTTTCCAGTGTTCAATCCATGTGAAGAAATTGGCCGTGTAGGTCGAGGTGATGGAGGCTTCCTTATAGGCCAAGAATAGCAATATTGGTGATTTATCAATCTCGAAACGCTTTAGAAATGCCACTTATATATTTCAAAGGTCAAGGAAAATAATTTAGTTCTAGAAATGTATGAATTTTATAAAAGAACTCTTGAGTGAAATTTTACACTATGAAAAATCTTCAGAAAAGGATGAAAAGAGCATCATTATATTTCCTCTCTCAAATATTACTAAAAAGCTTATATATAGGACACTGTATGTTTGTATGTGTGCATTCATGTAGGACTAGTTGAATATGGCATAATTTAATTCAGATGTATATGACATTAAAACTGTTGAAACTGATAGGAATTTCTTGAATCAACATACAATTCGTAAATTCTTGTGGAATATTATTAACAACCATAATAACCTACCTAATAGCGCGGTCCAATCTAATAAGATTATTTCTACTTTTACGCAAACTGCGCGGTCATTATCAGGTAACAATGACTTCTTATAATGACCCGCGTATGTGATGTCATTAGCGCTTAATGCGTTTTCTCATAAAGCGCCCATCAAGCACGCATATGCACCCCACACACGCGCGTTTATCATATTACGCGATGATCATCATACCTGGACTGATCAAAATTATCTTATAGGGATAAGTAGACCTTTAAATAAGAAATAAGTTTAATAAATTTTTTCTTCATAAAATTATACATAAAAGGCATTAAAAATGTCAAAAGAGTGGTTATTAATTACAATAATAATTATAACTTTGCTCCATCTATTTTTGGTCATTGTGTGAATTTGTCGGTAATTGTTTTGGACCTCAGTCCAAAACAATCACCTCATTGGTGATGGTGCGCAGTTATTATTGTCTAATTCCTATTCATTTTCTAATCCATTTCAGGTGAATCTGTTGTACATGATCCTCAACCATCGTATCAACATTTCTTTGGAACATTACTAAGCAGTTATTATGAGAACCAGTGTGTTGCCATGGATACCGTTATCTTTTGTAGAGACAATTTGAAACATCTTTGTGACAATTCAACCATGGAAAAATATTTTCCCAATTTACTTAAGGCAAGTAAATTTTGTGCACCATTTCTTTCCATTTCTCTTTTCCGCAATGAATAAGTTTGTAACACTTATTCAGACTGCAATGCTCAATTAAATATAATTTGAGCTCTTTTAGGTAATTTTCAAGGTAAATTCTGCAATATTTACGTGGCGATGCTGCATAGTGTTAGTTTCATTTGTTGTTGGTTTCTTTTGAATATAATTAGATCTATGAGATATAACAATCCAAGTGTATATGTGCTGTTCCCCATCCTCCACAGTTTTATTCTGAATGGGGACTTTTTTAAATATGCAAATTTTGTACATAATTTGCATTATTTAAAAACATTGAAATAAGTCATGTCTTCCACATGCCTTCATAGATTTTGGACTCAGAACAATATGGCAATCTATAGCTGGTAATAATGTCAAAGGTTACATACAGATTTAAAAGGTCATAAATGCTTTCAAAGTCACCGACTGGAAAGTCACCAACTGGACTCCAAGATCATATACACACGGGGCAGATGCAGACAGAACAGAATGTGGACTGATGAAATCAAGATCCACACTGGCAAAACATGGCAAAGGAAAGCACAGGATAGATTGAAATGGGAGACTGATGAAGAGGCCTTCCTCCTGCAGTGGGGTGAAATAGGCTAGATAGATAGATAGATAGATAGATAGATAAAAAATAACCCTGTTTTTTGTGTAACTTTGTTATATTGGGCATAATCACTTCAGGACTCCTTGGCCTTCCGATTATGTCCTCAATATCATCTGTGTGTTTTATATTACGTGTTTAATATGTACATTATTTGTTTTGATATTGAAATATGGAATCTGAATCTGAATCTGAATCTGAATCTAGATAGATAGATAAATAGATAGATAGATAGATAGATAGATAGAAATGCTTTCAACTTAATTTTCACAAAGACTTGTTCAAGAATATATGCATTTCTGTCTTATTCATCGAGGATTGCAAGTGGACTTTGACAAAAGGTGTTACATGATAAAAGAAAAGATCACTTGTTTATATTGTATTGTGAAGAGTATAAACATTTCTGAATATTTATATTTTGATTACAGATTCTAGCATGGAATCCCATTAGTTTTCTGGCTGAATTTATTCACATCTTGCCCTCTATGATATCAACTTCCAGTGCTGTGGAGGTAGGTCAGAGAAACACGAATAAATGTGGCTTGCTCTGGCAAAATGAGCGGAAAGTCACGAATGAAGATTTTTAATAATATAGCTTCTAAAGTAAAAATATGGTGAAAAGGTCGAATTTAGGTTTTTGACATACACGCATCTAAGCATAAGTGATTAACTATACCTCGAGTTTCTAGGTCAATTATGCAGGGAAGTGCATTTAATCACTGTTAATTGATCACATTTTGCTATCATACACTATAGTAATCAGTTAAATCAGTTAAAATCGATTTACAGGGATTGTTATTGCCAGATTTTCAGTGGACTGCCTTGTAATTTGATCTCTAAATAAAAAATGAGGAAAGAAAGTGTGACATATTATATATCATTCGAAAGCTGAGATTATGGAGAATTAAAATATGCCATAAACTCAGTTTTGAAACCGTGACTTTCCGCTCATTTTGCCAGAACACCCCTCAAATATAAAATATGTTCAGGTTATTTGTACATGACTATGTCTCCCTGATGTTAATTCAACACAGCCTCAGCACAAAGTACAGATGTTAGATGACCACTGTGACCCAAGTAAACTCCATTTAAAGCATAATATCAGACACAACAGTTAAATTGCATGCAAACACAGACACTTGTGGCAGTTTCTAACAATGAAAACTTGCAATTTTAAAGATGTACAAAGTCTTTATCAGAAGCAAATTTTAAAAACTGAAGGTAAATGCAAAATCAAGAAAATCACCTAAGTCCAAATACGTCACAGACCGGAGTTAGCTATAACCACGAAAACGCTGCCAGGGCAGCTTTTACCTGTTGGCTTGCATCAGTGAATGTTGGATTGGGAAGCGAGAGGTCCCGGGTTCGATTCCGGGGGGAAACCACCCATTTTTGACATGTAAATTTCTGAGGAGATGTAGAGGTGCTTAAAAGTGTTAGGGTTAATGCAGTGAGTATCTCAGCATTGTTGCTTGCATCAAGACACTCTGGACACTCTGAAACTAAAATACAAATCACAAGCAACATTGCAATAACCAAAACCCATACCTGTCAACATTTCCAAAATCTGATGCGGGAGATTAAAGTTTACGAGTAACGTTAACGACAACTGACATATGAGGCCCAAAAGGTCCACCCACAAATTTTTTACATAACTTTTAAAAATTGACAGATAACTCATAACAATCTCATTTCAAATTTCTCAACAAAATGTATTTGGTATGCACGGTCTGTAATACCCACTAGTAGGAAACTGCGATACATTGTTTCTTGTGCAGTACTTTCATTTATTAAGTTTCCCTGCGTACTGCATCGTTTAACTCGAGCGTAACGCGCGCGATCGGCGCTTCACAAGCACTGGAATTAGACCAATCACAAGCTGTAAATATGTGCGACTTTCACGCAAACCACCGTAGCAACAAGCTTCGTTCTCCAAAAACCCTGCGAACGGAGAAACTTAATTTAAAATACTGTGGCAGAAGATTTCTTTTTTAAAGCGGGAGAAATGCCTACCTGATCGAGAGGTCGGGAGGACTACCTAAAATCGGGAGACTCCCGCCTAAATTGGGAGACTTGACAGGTATGAAAACTAAAACTTAAACAAAAATGAACTCTTATCTTTTTATTTTCTTTCAGCTTCTTCACACCATACTTGACCTCCCTTGTACCACTGCAGCGCTGGAGGCCAACCGTCGGGTCAAGCGACTCATGAGAGATCCAGCATATGCAGATAACGTCCCCCAGGCTCATCTGAGAATCATTGAAGGGATTCGCAACCCTGACCACAAACCGCTGCTGACGTATATCTGTAGAGGCCAGTCTGGGCAAGGTGACACAATCAGCAAGTATGTTATCCTTTTTTGATAATTGTTTACAAGAGTGTTTCTAGAGATCAAAGTATTGTGGGTTGACCTTTTTCAAGCTTTTCGTTCCGGGCCGCACGCGGCACGGAACTATATATTCTGATCAAGTATTTTGATGTTTGTAGTTCTTGATCGTGAAATTTTGAACAAACAGACATATAAACGTTGAGCAACTTCCGAGAACGAAGCATTGAAACAAATGTTTGTTGTTGTTG
>JXSR01S040402.1:32621-43598 GCA_000969725.1 Ophiothrix spiculata | reverse complement strand
TCGTCCGATTACAAAGGTGGAATGCGGAGGCATCGTGATCGACACTCTGTGTCGAGAACCGCGCGGCCCGAGAACCGCGTATTCTAGTTAAATTAAGTTTTCAAAAAGTACCCAGTTGACTTAAATTTGGGTGCTTTTTCCCACTTTATTTTTGTTATTGGACTCAGGGGTGTGAGAGTTCAGCATTTACGCTTATCAGTGTTTTTCATGCCTTCAAAATAGTCATAATTTCAGCCTTTTCTGCTATTTTCGGCCCAGCTAAATTTTGAGCATTTATTAGAGTTTTCATCAGCTACCTCTCACACCCCTGTTGACTAGAAAATTAGGGTCGATTGGGCAGTGCCAATCAAACATCTTTTTTCTTTAGGCCTAACCTCTTTCCTGCAATAATAACCCTAAAGCTCCCAAAGGTTGCAAAAGGTAGTGCCCCCGGGTGGCTTGGTTTAGGTGAACATGGGATTGGGATGCAAGAGGTTCCTGGTTCGAGCCCCGGTGGAAACAACCAATTTTTGACACCCTTATTTCCTAAGAGATTTTCAGAAAATTAACCTCATTTCAGGCCATGATCAATATGCAAACTGAAGGTTTTGAACAAAAATTTCACAATAATTAGTACACGGTCATTGACTGATCAAGCATACTAAGTGTAATCATTTTCAGATAAAATTTTGATTTTTTTCCCAACATTTGCACTTTTTAATTGTGCAAATTTTATGAGGTCCAAGATTTCGAGAATTTTCATGAAAAGTAGCTAAATTTTATTGAAATTATTTTCATCAATTGTCAATCATTAAATATATCATTTAATCTTTCTGAAAATGCCTGCATCCAGGTTTTTTTTTGGCAAATTACTGCAATATAAAGCTCCCCATAAAATTCAATACAAATCGAAGTGCTGCATTATAAAAATACAGGTTTATGGTTTTGGGCAAAAATGATTTTTAAAAATCGCAAATACATGCACAATAAATCTGACCATTTTTAAGTGTTGTGCGTTGGTCTCTATGGTTGGACGGAGACAAAGGCCTTGTGGTATAAACCCTTGGGGCAAGACAACATATATATTGGTGTTTCACATATATATGCGAATCAATAAAGCAAGGAAAAGGGTATTTTTCTGAATCGACACAACATATTGGTGTACCCAAGCTTGAATTGATCAATAAAGCAAGAAAAAGGTTATTTTTCTGAATAACACCGACAATTTTTTTTGTGTGTTTTGAGATCAAAACACTGATTTCAAAAATGGAAAATGTAGTGTTTTATCTTCCTGAAGAAGAAAATCTAACTTTTTAAGGAGGGTAATTTTTTTAGTGAAACACTGCTTTATGTCGTTGTTTATGACAGGCAGATTACCAAACTTTTCAGCTGGTTCCAACTATTTTGACGTAAAAATTTGCGCAACTTTATTTATTTATTTTCAGCCCATTTTGAGGTATTTTTTAAAACAGTTTTACATGCTTTTCCAGCCTTTCCACCTTTTTCTTCAGAAGGATGCAATCTTAAGCAATTTTGTTCAAAGGGGATATCTTGAAAACTTTTGCTCATGCATGTACATTGTATGCATCAATATAACTGAGTGCCCCCTTCCCCGGGGTTGCAAACGGTTTCAATAAATCTCATCTTCTATATGGTTAGTTTGATGCCCTAGGGAAAGTCTGAATATATAATGCAGAGGTGACTCGGCCTTTTTGAGTTTTTTTTTTTGCCTTTGGAAGTCTTAAACCTTATGTTTTTAGCATACTGTAAGCAATGAGCTCTAACTGCAAGCAGCAGTACTTCTGTAATCGGTGATGGTCAAATGAATCCATCCATAAATTAGCGATAAGAAAATCACACACGGGAACAAAGGATCGTTCTGTGTGCAATACATGCATCCCTGGTAATAACATGGAACAATACAAGTGTCATAACACCGTGCTGTCTGTGCGTAGTGCGCTTGACGTTTCCTTCCATTATTTGATCTTTGTGACATTAACCCTGGATTTGGGGAGTAACAATGAAAAATATTGGACAATAGAGTAACAAAAAGCCCAAGCGGTTTGAATATTTATCTTTGATAAATAGAAGTTTGTTTTGGTTAATGAGACTGTCCATGATTGCTTATTTTATAGTTGACTGTTTTCAATTTACTTGCTGTTTTTAAAGGTATTAGCCATGATTGCAAATACATATGAGAAAGTACTTCAAAGAAGATGTATGATTAATTAGACAATAATAACTGTGCACCATCTTTTTTGAGGCCATTGTTTAAAATCGGAGGTGTTTGTTTTTGGCTGAGGTTACTGTAACTTTGCTTACGAAGAAAAGTACCAAGGCACAAAACTAACACCGAAGATTTTAAACAATAACCGAATTAAAAGATAATGCAAAGTTATTATTGTCATAAGTAACCTTAATTTCATCTTTAAAATTCTTACAGATTTTGATTAAAAACTAGTGAAAATCATAGTTTCATTAAATTTCTTTGCTAAAACATCCAGGCACTGCTTCCGTGTTGCGTTTAGTTAAACGCGACCTCCATGGTATCATTTAAGTTAATATCATTGTGTGCGCATATTGTTGTGTTAAGCGTATGTGCCATTATCGGATGCACTGTGTTCACGCAGGTCATTAACAGAAGTCATTGTTACCTTATAATGATTGTGCAGTTGTTTGCGTAAAAATATAAATAATCTTATAACTATAAGATTGGATCGCGTTATTACGCAGGTTATTTATTATGCTTTAATTAATACTCTGTCCGTGAAGTGATTATTCAATAGTAGTATTTCTAGAAATAAGAAATTAATTTCTCAGAATACAAACTTGACATTTACAGTAGCACAATATTTTTTGTAAAGAGCACATGTCCTTGAATATATATAAATATTTAATCACCTGGGGGAAAAGTAACTTTCATGTTTATATGGTCAAGTATACATTTAGAAACTCGAACTTTAGGGGAAAAACACTGCCTTATAGTTTCAAAGGCAAAAAAAATGGTTATGTTGCCCTTTACCGGCCGACTGTAAAACCTGCAAAAACATTTTTTCCCATTAAACTAACCATTTCTAGCACAGAAAACCACAATAAATGTGTTGAATTAACAAATCTTCAATGTCATGTCAGAAATAACTGAAAAAATTATCTTGCTATGTTGTCATATGCCTCTAATCAGGGAGAGGGCATTGTTTTTAGAGATTTTAGGTCAATAGGTCAAAATCTCCTTCAGGAAAAGTAAAATAAAAACCCAACTGACCAACCTGACGATTAAATTGTATCCACAAAAGGGCAACACAACAATTGTTTCGGCCTTGTCAAGAAAGAAATTGCTTGGAAATTCTACTATTTAGAACTAGTATACATGTACTAGTGAGGTGAGGTATTCAAAATTCATGAGCTTTTATAACCACATCGGTTATGAAATTGTGACGAATACCCCTAACATGGTTTTTTGTTGATACACAAACCCAGAATGAATGTCTGTAATACAGTTAACAGGGTTAACATCCTTAGAAATAGATAAGGTTAAGGACCAAAGTTTTAATCGTGGAATCAGGGGTTATAACGCGGAAAACGCAACTTGAGCAATTTTTTGTTCAAAATCCACCAAAATTAACAAAAACAACATGAAATTGGTCAACATTCTTTGACTGAAATTAAATAAATATTTCAAGTAGTTTCAAAACTATTTAAGTAGTTTCTAAACTAAACAAAATCAGCAACCCTTGTAGGCCTATGTGCAGATCAAAGGCCATCTGCAGTACTGAAGTTTTTGATATTATCGTAAAATGAAGGAAAAATACAAAACGGAAAATAGCCAAAACCAAAATAGCGGCAAAACACGAATTTTGAAATTTAGAAAGCAGAAAATTTTGGACTTAAGATAAGTTGGCCCAAAAGTATAAAATCAAAGTTGGGCAAATAGAAAAGTAATAGAAAAATGCAAAAGAAGCAAGTCGAAAGCTTGTATCAAGGTTTTTTTTTAAATGTATACCAATGTACCAAGATCTAGAAGATCTGTCCATATGACATTTTCTA
The DNA here is from genome assembly GCA_000969725.1 of Ophiothrix spiculata. Taxonomy (NCBI): domain Eukaryota; kingdom Metazoa; phylum Echinodermata; class Ophiuroidea; order Amphilepidida; family Ophiotrichidae; genus Ophiothrix; species Ophiothrix spiculata. The sequence continues at coordinate 39,575 of JXSR01S040402.1, read as the reverse complement.
CATTGAATTTGGCTAGTCTCTTTAAGTGAAGGCCCTTTCAGTTTTACAGTTTGCTTGTAAACATGTATGTACTAATTGAAAGATTTTTTACAAATTTTAAGCTCATGTCCAATTAACAAAACATTTTTTTTAAATAACAAATGTTGGTCTTAAACCTATCAGATGTAAACACAAATCATCATTTTACTATATTAGATTTCAATATAAACAATTTCACTCTTCAAAAATTAACATTAAAAAATTTGCTTTGTTAATCCTAAATTGCTAGCATTTTAAATTTACCAAGACACACTATTTAAAAGTGAAATTAAAATATAAATGTATATTTCAATTGCACACCGTGAATAAAAAAAGTCACAAAAATATTAAAGCTTGAAGTAATTGTGTTATATAATTGTGAAAATATATACCTTGCAAATAATTCTGGGTTTAAGAGTCGGGTGTCTGGGATGTTGGATGATAAAAGTGCCCACACATGCATAAATGTGAACCAACATGATCACGGTCATATGTCATAATGCGATTCATGTGTGCGGAATTCGGGGAAATAACACTTCGATATAAAATTATACATTTTTTTTGTGCACTTGTACTATATTTTAAATATTGTGGGTTTAAGGTTTTAAGAGGAATATTAGATTAGTACACAGATTCTCAAATTGTTTGAGAATCTGTGATTAGTATTGATACGTTTGACTTGAGCTTGATTTTAATTGTTCTTGAGAAAAAAAAAATGCTCTAAATTTCATTATTTTATTGAATCAATAAAGACTGAGAAAATGTTAATGTTAAACTAGTGAAATAATAAAATCCTATAAACACAAATTGAAAATTTGGTGGGGGGGGGGTCCACTCTAATAATTTAGAAATGTCATTTAATTCTAATTTATGCATCTTTATCCAACAAAAGAAAATTTCAATTCATAAGGCCAAAAAAAATTAATTGTTGTGTTGCCGCCAAGTGGGATTTCTGAAAAATTGAGTCGGTCGGTCGGAATATAATTTTTTTTTTAAATACTTTTTTTAAAAAGCACCCAAAGTACCAAATTGGGTGCATTTTCCACTATTTTCAAAAGATTTTCTCAAAAAACACCCAATCTGAGCAAAATTGGGTGCTTTCCCGACCCTAATATATTATTTTACATTTTTGAATAGGGTCGATCGCTGAGGGCAACATAACAATTTTTTTTATTTGGCCTAATACATCTAGGAGATCTATTAGGCCACACTAATTATTTGTCTCAAAGCTCACCTAAATTTGAAAAACCTAATGCGGAATGCGCATTTTTTTTTAAAGTAAAATTTTTTCCAACTATTCCAGGCATTACACAAGTTTGCCATTTTCGCCATTAATTTTCCTTCCACTGATATTTACTTGTCTATAAAACCGTATGTTTAGGGCTAGTCTGTTTTGATTTTGCAATCCACAGGACACGATTTGTGATCTTCGATGGGGTCTTATTTGACGAAATTGACAAGTAAAAAATATTTTGAAGAAAAATTCAAATTTTGAGAATTTTGCGATGTTAACGCGCATTTTTAAACTTACGCGCGCGGCAGCTTTGAGACAAACAATTAAATTAGTGTGGCCTTATACTCTATACACCTTGAAGAAGCAGTCGATTAACGCATATAAACCAATATGGCCATACAGGAAATAAAATAGTCTGTATTTTTTTTAATCATAACAAAATACTCAATCTAACTAAATATTCAAATGAATGTATGTCCATGTGGTAGTAACAATCATGAAAGATTCATATGAACAAAATATATTGATAGGTGGTGATTTGGTCTAAATCAATTCTGATCAATCAATCTCAGTCTCTTACACAATACAAACATACCAGTTCTTAATGTTTTAGAATATATGGGATATGCTCAGATCTCGTAACAAAGTCTGATTGCTTAGTGTATACTTCAAGTTCATGGTTTATTGAGTATGGCAGAATTTGAGAGGTTGGTGTCAATTTTGATAGTTTGACTCCCAGGAGTGGAAACTGGCCATTTTTGAAAATAAACTGATGGACAATGATCGAAGTGAAATGTGCAATGATGGGAATTAACAATTCTCTCTTGATTCAATTGTAATTCGTAATATTTTTATTTTTTGAACTCAAAGGTGATAATAGAAATGGTCCAAATGATTTATCAAGGGTGATGACTTTCCTGGAAACGATCCAGGTGACACTGCCGACTACAGGAACAGGTCTACGCAGTTCAGGGCTAGAAATGTGGTCAATGCTGCAAGAATCTTATTGAATTCCCACAAATCTACCGGGGGATAGAGAATCTTTGCAAGAATCTTTGAATTCTTTACATTCATACACAATGTGTTTGCCTCATTTTATGAGAATCTATTTTGATTCTTGCAAAATCCATTTGGGGAGAATCTCTGCGAGAATGGATTCTCAGATTCTCGCCAAATTTCTAGGCCTGCAGTTCTCCTCTCTTGATTGCATAGTAATTCATAATATTTTTCTCTTGTTCTTCTGATTTACAGGTAATAGAAATAGTCCAGACGATATATTGATGGGAGACGACTTTCCCGGCGACGATCCCGGAGACACGGACGGACAGAGTACGAGCGACGACACAGAGGACCGGCCCGGTTCGCATCCGAAACCGAAACAGAAAGAAGAGAAACTCGTATGTCTCATCTATATGGCCACAAAGTTAAGTATCACTTCGCAAAACCCAAGGGGTTCTTTTCCATAGTTGTTGAAATATATGGCTTCAGTCATTTTCCTTGGCATTTTCCCTTTTGAAATTAGTCCCCTTTTCTTCCTAATATTTGTTAGTTATAGAAAATATAAGGTTTTAAGATGGGTGAATGCTTGTGTATATCAGGGTTTTTTTTAAAGTATTTTTTCCTTTATAATTCTAGATCTGTAACTGTATGAAGTTGATCAATTATGTCAATTGTTACTCTTTTGCCCGGCATTATTTGCGCATCATTCAGGATTTAAATTGTTTTGAAAATTCACGCCCGATTGAATAATTGCATAGAAAGACATGGTGAAGCGGAAAGTTTTGAAAGCACGGCCTCTGAACAAATTAAGCTGCATATCCTTATATACTGCCATGCAAAACAATAACAAACGCCAACCGGTCTATATATTTCTGGAGGTGGGCTGACATGCCAAACATAATGTTGATGTCAAGTTTTCATCAAATCTTGGAATAGGAATGGGTAATTTATCATAGATTTAGAGGGGAAATACCAGATTCCTGTAAATTTTCAAACGACCAACCCGCCAGTTCCCACCAGGAATATGATGGGAAACGTGGAAGGAAAGCTGTGAAACGGTTGACACAATGATTGATAGCTGTCATATCCACCAGCTATGGCGCAATACCAGAAGCTCTGAGATCACCAATCGAACTCGTTAGCATTGGGAAAAACCCAGGGGGAAATTGGAAATATGTCAACCACCCGCCCACAAAAAGCCTGCCAAAACGAAATGAGGGTTGGTATCCAGAGGGTTGGTATCCAGACGTCTGTGAGCAAATCCAGTTGTAGGTTAGAGAAGCTAACCAAAACTGGAGCATTTATTCCGACATGGGGATCAAATTGGGGTATAGACCAATTTTTTATGCCCCATAATTCATCTTGAAAGTACCGTAAATCTGTTAGTTATTGCATGAGCAACCATGTTACAACTTGTGCGCAGGTGGAGTCATGCGCACAACTTGGCAATATGGATGCTCACGCAGAAACTTCCATATTTACGGCACTTTCAATATGCATTATGGGACATACGGTGGATCACAAGCTGGTGTTGGAACATATTTGTGTATAATAGTTTCACATACTGTTTGCGTAAAGTACTATTTGCGTGGTTTGCCTGTATTTGTAACCAAAAGGTTGCACCCCAAGTTGACTTTAGCAGTATTCGGATGAACCTGAATACCCCAATTGAACCCCATGGCTGATGATGCCATAATACGAGCTGGTGTATGGTGTCTGGTATCTCCCCACTATCTGACTTTTATAGTTTTAGAATTTTAGATTGATAGTTCAATCTACAAATGATTGATGACATTTTTCATCATTCTTGGAAATGGAGAAGCTGTCGATTCTGGCATTGGATGGTTTTCCTTGAATGGTTTCCAAGGAAATTGTATAGGGGCAATCTGCACTCACCTCCATCTTCTTGTCGCTCATTGAGCAGAGTTTTTGCCCCTCCAGATATGTTCAGAGTTTGTTCCGATATCCAGGCAGATCTTCACTCGACACATTTACATTGTGTGGATTTTGTTTCATGCGTTTCAAGTAGCGTCTATTGCGACTTGCTCTGATCAAAGAACACAATTTTTTCTGTTGATCCATTTCAAAGACTTCCGAAGTGTGACCGACAGAGCCATAAAATGCTGGAGGTATTATAACTCGCCCTACATGAGCGATGATCCAAGATGGCTGTCGTCCAATAGGATTAACACAACGGTGAAATCAAAATGGCAGCGATTACAGATTCCCCTTTATGATTTCCTTGACATTTCCAGATAGTCATGGACAGAGAAAAATAAGTAGTTTTGACATTTCTTGTTATAATTTGATAAGTAATAGCAGAGATGGTTAAAACATTTTAGCTCAAATTCACAAAGTTTATCAAAGGCAAAACTTTTGATCATTAAGGGTACGTTAGGCCAAATAAGTTGATGTCTAGGTACGGGCCGTTTCAGCTGTTTGTTGTGTGGGATGGTCATGTAACGATTTGTTATACGTTCCGCATGTACGTTATTTGGTGTGGTACACATCCGGTTGAAATTCAGGGTTGTTCAGTGATACCCGTCAACTGGTCCCCTCACTATCACTATGTCATACGTTCATCTAAGAGTCCCATCATTAAATGCACAAGTCATTAGTAATACGTTTATTTCTTTGCTGTAGTTAAGTGTATGTTTGGCTCTGTACTTTATGTGTTCCAAGTCCAAGTATATTATAGACGTTTATTTGGCGGTGCTCCTGTAATGTAATTTTGATTTTCTTCATAAGCATGTTTTTTCTTCAAAAATAGTCTAGATAAAGTTTGCATTATAGGGTACTTAAATTTCTTTTTTGGAAAGCTGTTCCACATCAAACCATCAATCGTTAGCATGTTATCTGTGAATTGTTTGCAGCTTATGTAATAATCTGTAACTTTAAGCATGAATTTTCTATATGGTTGAAGATTCTAAACTTAACAGATATTTCAGTATAAATTTCCTTAGATACGTGTATTCACAACAAACTATCGATCATTAACACATTGTAGATGTGAATTTGGCAGCCGTTGTGATCATACGGTCGTTAGCAAGCATGGGGTTAATCCTGTCCAGTTTTCTTCTACCTCTCAATGAATGAAGCCAGTAGTAACACCAGTGGATTTTGCAAGTGAGATCTTAACTGAGTTTTTATCACCATTGCTACTACCATTGCATTTCAACTAACCAGGATTTCTAGAAATCTTAACTCGAGTTAGCAAAGTCTTCACTAGAGTTAACAGCACATTAAATCAATTAGCTTTTTCACCATTAACATTTAACCGCCATTGCATATTGAAGGGATGCACTAACCAGAGTTTTATTTTTAGTTTTAACTAAAAAATCTAGAGTTAGTGGCATATTTGATAAGCTTCATCACCATATTCATAACTAAATCATTTTATATTGATGTGATGCACTAACCAGGGTTTGCATAAGTTTAACATGAGTTAAAACAACATATTTAATTGGCTTTTATCATATTCATATATACAAGTGTCATAAGTTTAACTAGAGTTAAACCCATGTCCATCCCATCATGCTTTGTTTCGTATGGAATAGACCAATTTCGCATGTTTTTTAATGCACGGCGAAAGCACTATAAATCCAGGCACTTCTGCGCAAGTGACCATATCACTACGTTGTGGGCTTAACGTCATCTGCACACAACTTAGTAATAATATGGCCAATTGTGCAGAAAAAGTGGTCTGTTGTTCGTATAGGAAATTATGTTAGTAGTTAATTAATGAAAACAAGTTGTAAGCAAGATTGTGACAATTAATATAGCTTACGGTCATTTATGGTTATTTCACTAGAAATTCCTGTACAAACAACCCCATATGAAGCAGTGCATTGTGGGAAACACACTATCTTTTCTTACCATATCATGCTTCCGATGCATCCAAATATTTTTATCACGCTCATGCGGCTAAAGCCACCTTGTGCGATAAAATATGCGGATGCATAGATGCATCGTTGTTGATTTGTGATGAACAACTCTGTAGCTATTTTCAGACAATAGATATTTTCTTTTCTCTTAACCCTCGTCTTTCTAAGGGGGGGGGGGTGGTCCCCCTAATGGATGTCGCCGATTGCACCAAAACGCAAAGCAAAGCGACCCCGGGCATTTGGGTAATTGTTTTTACATCCTTTGCGGTCATTTTGACGGAAAAAAATCTGGGGTACCACCTAAGGTGGGGTTATGGTAGGCCGTCAAAGTCGGCGGGTAGGGGGTGGTTGCCACCTCGGAAAATTTTAAATCGCCATTTTGAAAAATATCTGCATGATATTGACTTGAAACTTACAGAACATGTTAGAATTGTTGATTCCTTCATTTATTAGCAAAAAACCCAACAAAAATCGGACATTTATACCTTTTATAACGATTTTTTGAAAAACTGGCCATTTTTGCCAAAAGTCGATATTTTCGGTACTGAAATACTTTGTGATGTCATAATTACTTAACGCCTCGACCGATTTTCGATTTTGGTGTCAATGGAAAGAGGAGACCCTATACTATAGTATCAAACAATATAACTTTCGGGGGGTCCCAAGTTCAAAATCACAGGGGGTGGGGGGTAAGTTTGGTCGAAATTGACCATTTTCCGATATCGATATATCGGCAATCAATTATCGATATATATCGATATATCGATGTTTTCTCTATCTCGCCAACCGAATAAATTACAATGCGTAACGAACGAACAC